>JAVXUP010001932.1:0-175818 GCA_033070095.1 Escallonia herrerae | reverse complement strand
CCTATTTGGCAGACAGATGTCGCGAAGGATCCAGCCTCTCACAACATCTTATTTTCACTACTATTAGTTATTAGCACTTACCAGGGAATAATTACAGATATCTGTGCTTGCTTAATCGTGAAAATACTTGAACTCTGCATTCCAAACATTATCCAGTTTCATGATCGACAATATTTATTGGTTTAGAAGTTGTTTAGCGAAAGGCAAGATAGCAGAATCAACAATAAGGTAGTCTTCTTCCTTTGAATTCTCCAAGTGCAACTTCACTTTCCACAAGCTGCTGTGTCACCCTCTTCACATGCATTGCTCCAAAACGGGCGTCAGAGCCACTCACGAGGAAATCAGGTGCTTCCTTTGTGCAGCGAAGATTACTTTTCTTCTACTTGAGCCTAAATTCTGCACAATTCCTCCGGATTTCAACAATTTTGGTAACTTCTTGGAGTCAAGAGGCTGGAAGACACCTTACTCATCATTCAGATCCATAGACTCCTAAAAAAATGGTTCTCCTAGCCAACTCAAGTACCCGCCTTCTCATGAAATCATAAACAACATCCTTGCTGTCCTTTGTTTCAAAGAGCTTCAAGAACATAGCGAGACCCAATATTTTTTGTCATTTTCTTAACACAACTTCTAAAGCTAGCGGTCCTTCCTTGAGAATCATGATCTTTCCATCATCCAAAGTTGTTATAGCATGTTGAGAACATCTCAAAGAGCACAAGTGAACAAGGCCTCATACGGACCACTTCAGTCAGAAAAGCAATGTGTTCAAAAAGTATGCCGCAAGAGCTTTTGCGAGTTCAGTTTTAACAACACCAGTATTGCCAAGCAACGTGAAGCTTTCTACCTCGTCGGTTTAGGTTACACCATCCATTCCAGCCCTTGAACGTAGGATGGCATCTACCATTGGTTGGACTGCAATATCTTGGCCGAAAATCCTCGTGTGAAAGGCTTGCTCCAACATAGCAAGCTTGTCCCTCTCTGATTGTTGAAGGTTTGATAAAGGTAGTCCATTGTGGTTGCTTGCGTCTACTTTTCCGAAGCGCGCAGGCGAATCTCAGGCACCAATATCAAGACTAGTTACTTCTTCTCGTAGAAAGAGTTTCCTGACTTCTGGTAGTTCGCTATGTTCTTCTCAGCCTCTCCCAGATGTTACTGAAGGGACATCAATATGTTTCAACTCAGCATCAAAATTAAGGGCATAACTGTGTTAACCTCCTCTTTGGTTATAACGATTCCCGGGACAAGGGACCTTTCTCGACTTCCCATCCTTTGAGTAACTCTTCATGTTTCTGTTCTAGAGATTCCAAGTCCTTTCCCAGCTTGAGCAACCTTTCTGTCGCATATCTTATCAGGTTGTTTTTCAGAAGCTACGTCCATCTCTAGCTCTATCACAGCCCTATCTATATCTCAACCAACTGGATGGGCTTATAAGTCATCCCTATCTTCAACTTTGCAGCAGCTTCATCGACAAAGTCAGGGAACAAACTATGTACGATGTATTGATCAGCCAGAACTGCTGTAGAAACAAGTGGCCAGTTGGATTTTCACTCCATGAGACAGCTCGTACTTTTAATGAAATCGATGTGCTAAAGCAAAGTCCTTCTCAATGTGCTATAGTTGAGGTTGGAGGCTCCTTTTTCAACATCAGGGAGAGAGAAGGCTTCTAAGATACTTTCCGATAGTGGGCATTTCCATTCCCTATGTAATTACCTACTGGTCATTCACGGTATTCCAGTTAACTAAGTCGAAAAAGACGTCATCGATGGAGCAATTTGCTCATTTTAATCGACTTTCCACTCGCGAGGGTATATCCAGTGAACCTCGTGACGACGGTACATCAGCTCACTGCGCTCAAGCATTGATTTCAGCAAACCCCAAGTAGCACAGACACGTATTAGGAGTCTAATCTCATTTATTATCAAAACAATACGCCCATCTGCAGTAGTGACTGCTTTTAATACCTCTTACATCCTCTCCTTGGTACCTCATTCACGTTAGCATCTTGAAGCAACATGATATCGAGGGAGACCAAGTTTCAGCCCGGAGGATCTGAATAGTGCCTCAGGCTATACGTTTAGCTAACGCCAATCCAAGCTCACCAATATTCACTGGGTGCAAGAATCTTGATGCACTGCTGGATTTCAACATAGATACCTGTAACGGACTCGAGTTCGCCTCGTCTAGCACATTCAGTCAGGTCATTACCATAACTTAAAGGGCCTCATGTTTGGCTTTTTCTCTCAGATTAAGGTCTAAGGTGTTCCCGAAGAAGAATATACTATTGTATGGGACTGTGTGCTCTTCTTCTTCTTCTTCTTCTTCTTTTTGGGTAAAAGGTCTTTTAATTCCATACTATCTCAAACTATTACTATCATGATAAGAAGCCTATATTCACATTACAAAAAGGAAACATCAAGAAAATGAGGCAAATCCTATCTTCGCTGTAGTATATAGTATAAGGATTCAAGGATTCCCCATGTCGTGCAGAGCTCCAGGTTTGCAAATTTCTTGGTGCTCCTAACTTACCACTCTGAATTTGATCCACTGCTCAACCATTTTCAAGACACCTATTTTATCATTCTTCACTTGCTTGCAAGTTCTACTTTTCCTTTCCATCCACAGTCCATACACAGTAGTAGCTAGTGTGAGTTTGCTAAATCTCGCTCTGAAGCTTTTCCCTCGAAAGTGTTGCATGGCATAATATGGTATTTGGGACCAGATTTTCTTATCATTCCTCACTTGTAGCCTTGCCAAAGCCAGCCTCCACCAGAGATTAGTTGCAAAGAGGATTTCATAAACATCTATGGCCTCTTGATGGTGGGAACAAAATGAGCAACTATCTTTTGCTAAATTCCAAGCCTTCAACTTTTCTTTGGTCCTATATTGTCGGGAAGCCACACCTATTTCCACCATGGTACCACATAATGTGTTCTCTAGACTCTAATAGCATTTCGAGCTGTTTTTACAAAAAAAGAATTCACTTGGGTGAATAGACCAGACAAGGGGATCACTTTCATCAGTGTGTGGCATATTTAGCAGCTGAATTTCAACTTGCGACTTTCGCAGAAACTGGGATCTGGGAGTAGGCAAAAGCCAGGCACCACTCAGAGAAGGATATCAGAGACTTTGGTGTCTGTAGAGCTTCCAGCATCATACTCTCTTCGACCCTATTGTTGAATAATTGGACCATCAGGCACTTGGCCAGTGTCATTTGTCTCTTCCATTTGCAACCGTATTTTATCTGACAAAATGCTGTACTTAAGGTTCTGAGCTTCAGGATTTTGTACCAGGTCCAAGAGATATCATCAGATGGTTAAAAAAACTATAAATTGTGGCTTTTTAGTATACTAGTTTGGTTGCATGTGCGATGCACGTTAGTACGTGACTACTTCGAGAATATTTGTCAAAAAACATGAAAACAGTAGAACTTTTAAGAGGTTGTTCGTTTACGGTTTTTATTGATTATATTTGTGATGACGGTGAAAAGATCCATTTTTTGTTCTTTATTTATACTATTTCGTTTTTGTGTTGAAAGTGAAAACACCTCATGAAATATTTTTACCATTTTATGACATAAGTTGATCTGTCACAATAAGGCCAAAAGAAGAACTACGGTTCACCTTTTTTCTTTCTAACTCTGACACCATCACATCGATACTGTGTGTGTGTGTGTACCAGATGGACATCAATTGCCATCTCCATAGCCACCACGAAGAGTGGTGCCAGCTTCCAGCCACTACGATGAACCATGCCCAGGCGTCGTGCCACCACGAAGAGTACGCTCTGATAAACTGCTGTACTTGGGCTCTGAGCTTCATGATTTTGTACGAGGTCCAAGGGAGATCATCAGGTGGTTCAAAATACCACAAACTGTGGCCTTCTAATGTATAACTGTGGCTTTACCCAAAGAGAATCTTCTTTGTGAGCTAATTCCCAAACATGTTCGCTTATGGCTGCTCAATTCCAGTCGGACAGGCTTTCGGACCCCAAGCAGCATGTTTGCTAATGGCTGCTCAATTCCGGTCGGATAGCCTTTCGAGACCCAATCCCCTAACTAGTTTTTGCGAGCATAAGTCCTTTCAAGCCACTGTACCAATGCTCTTATTTTGGCCTCAATTTCAGCAATAATCTTCTTTGGTAACATTAAAATTGAGCACCAACACACTTCTTGCATTCTGAGCAAAACAGAGTTTGCCAATCGGAGGTTTCTGCTAGTCCAGCTGTTAATCTTTTTGGTTGTCTTGTTGATGAGCACAATGCAATCCCTGTGATGCAGCTTGGTAAAGACCAAAGCTAAGCTACACGCAAATAGGTGACAGGAAATGCACCAAGAGGGCTCAATGATGTTAACAAGGTCTAGCACAGCCTACTCTCTGAGCCCACACAATGTAACTCCTTGCTACTCCATTGATTATTGGACTCTGTGCTATTTGAGGGATGAAGGGGTTTGGTCCGAGTCCCTTCTTGAGTCTTTTGAGCAGCCTGAAAAAAAGGGTTTCCCCTTACCTTGTCCTTTGGCGACTTGCCGTCACTAAAAGGGTCCCCTTCCTTGTCCTTTGGCACTCGAAAAGTACGCCTCCATGGGGCCATCAAGATTGTTGGAGAATTTAGCAGCTCTCACACAATTCCTAAACTAGTGTAAAAGTATTTCGTTAGGAAATCAAAGACCTCTGAAATACATCATAAGAAAATCCCATCCAACAAAGTCATACGCCTTTTGACAAGCGGGATCTTAGAGATAAATCTCTATAGAACGTGTTACAAGAAGCAATGGGTTTAAAGTCTTTCGTAGTAGTAGTAGTAACAACTTGCTACTGCTACTAGCAAGGCATGAAGAAAATCCACGCCGACAAAATCACGAATTAGACCAAAATTTTGTTCGTGTTATGCTGGTCCTTACACATGGTTTTGGACTAATAAACTAAGGGTTTTACGTAATCGAATAACCAAAGGAGCAACGGAGCAAAAAACATGAGCATCTTACGACAAAACTAAAATCAAAGCATTATATATTACATATATCCTGGGCAAAAACCACCGATGTAAGAGAACTGAAAAGGATAATTTACTGACTTCCACAATTACTTCCTACATGAAGCAGAAGGAAGCGCCTCTAATAACTGGCCGATATTAAGGTGCTTCTAGCGGTAGAGGGGCCAATTCAGGAAACAAACTCATGTTCTGGTAAGTTAATAAGTTATCAAATCAATCACCACACACTGTTCAGGTGCAAAACTCTCAAGATCCAGCCACATCTGCCACGCATAGGGTCAATGTATATAATTCTTCAACACCAATCTCATGTCTCACCCTTGCTCTTACAACTTATGGAGATCTGAGATCAACAATGAACGTAAAACCAACAAGCAAAATTACTATGATAACCCAGGAGTGAATTACGAGAAACTGAATTTTTCACTACCTGCGGTTAGCAACTAGCCGTGATTGGCAATTACAGCAACCATTGGGTCCAAGAAAAGCTAAAGTGAGACAGAGTTGCTAACCGTGAATGGCAATTACAGCAACCATTGGGACCAAGAAAAGCTAAAGTGAGACAGAGACGCTGCGTAAACAAAATGCAGCGTCAGCCTAAGATAAGGACCTGAAAACGACTACACACACTTTGCCGATGACATCAATGCAACCTACCTAACAGTCAGTGATGACCAAGAAAACATTTGCTGGCGCTGCTTAGAGAGAGTGAATCCTACCGAGTGAGTAGGATTCACTCTCTCTAACTACTGACACCTTCCAACATTACTTTTCTAACCTATGAAGTTACAGACTTCCAGTTCAATGCGCTATGCAGCTAGCACAGAACAATACTGACATCTATATAAACTCAGAACATTGAAGGCCTGGCAAAACATATATGGCATCAAATCATCATCCTTCTGCATAAGCATCTCCATGCCCAATAATCACCTGACAGTACCTCCATCGTGCAACTGAGAGTTTAAAAAGATATGGCACTTAATAGGGTCATTGTTCGAAGCTACTCTAGCATTGCATAAGCAAGTCCACAGAGAGAACCTTCACATACAAGAAGCATGAACCAGCACCACAACCAGCACTTGAGGGAGGTGTGGTAAGCAGAAAACCAAGTCAGGGTACCAGCACCAGGACCAGTTTGGAATAGATCACTACTACTACAAAAAACTAGGCTAGAGAAATCTCCCATTTACAAATCAAACATAGCAAAAACACAATAAAGAAAAATTCAGGTACGAGAAAGAGTCACTTTCCCACCTAGCTAATGGAAACAGCTCCATCCAGTTTCCTAAAGTACACCAAAATCAACATGGCTAAAGAGATCAGATTAAAAATGGATTGCTAGCGGCGCCGAAAGAGGACAAGCAATTGTCCTTCCAAGACCAGTTAATGTGTAAAACTTCTAATACTTTTCTTCCCTGTAATATTTCATAAGCCTTTCAATACAACCATAAACATGCACTTATAATAGTGCAAATCTTACAGACTTCTGGAGAAACTTACCAATGCAGGACAAGGGTTGAAATCAACAAAAAGTGACACTTTATTCCAAGCTGATCCACTTCCATCTTCCCTAATTCACGAATTATCATTCGGACTGCAATAGTGCCTCTAAACACACTCCAAAATACCTTTTAAGACATTTTACCTCAAAAACTAGATAGGAACTGACGGTTCTTGCAAGACTTGCTAGTTTGATGTTGTATCGGTGAGCAGATCTCAAAATGGAGAAATGCCCTTCCAGAACCAGTCAAGCCAGGTGGTTAAGTAATACAGAATCCATAGTGCCCCACTGCCTATTTCTCACATTAACCAGCTTCCTTTATACCAAAAAGGTTCAAATGATGCCTCGCCCAAGTTTAGGAAATTAAATCCCACATTCAACACAGTTTTAATTCTTACAGCAATCATGAAATATAGCCTTCCATTAGCTACTAGTTGAAAGAAAGCTTCTCCACCACTATCCTCTGTGCTCATTCATACAGTACCTAGCTTTACCACCCATCCACCTATGAGGACCGCAACACAATTTCTACATCATTAAAAACAATCATGAGAATTTCCCGCACAAACTAGAGGAACATCGGCGGATGTAAGAGAAAGTAGTGGAAAAAGATTGGATAGAACAGGCATAAATCTTACCCCAAGTAAGAACCCATTATAACTGAGCAGTTAACCATTGCTTAAGCGTGACTGACCGACCCCACAGGAAGCCTCATGCTGCACCCCATTTATTATCTTACACTCTATGGTACAAATTATAAGGAACGATAGCACGCTAATCAAGGTAAGTCAGCAGTCTGGAAACCTTGATGCCGTGGCATTCTGCAACTTGATAATAATTTAGAAAATATCAGAAGCTCTAAACCACCATTTATATAAGCTACGACAAGCCTTACGAAGAGAAAACTATATCCACAAAGTTACAGCAAAAAAATGGTGAGAATTTACGAAGCAGCTCTACTGACTTCTAAAAAAAACAGTTACTTATAAGCTGAATGAACCATAGAGAATGTGAAGACACAGAATTGCACAAAAAGTTCCTATGCCTTCTGAAGTTACCATCTCAAGACTTCTTGCTGTTCTATCCCAGTGGAAGCAGCAGGATATGGCCCAGTGTCCTTACACACAAAAAAAATTGAAATTGGAAAAACAAAATATTGCCTTATGATGTTACCATCTCAAGACTTCTTTCCGTACTTTCTATCCCAGTGGAAGCAGAAGGTTGGCCCAATGTCCTTACCAGCAAAACAATTTCAAAACTGGAAATTTAGACAAGGCAGCAGTTTGCCAAGGATCAGCAACTCTTTCTCACACATGCATCAGATTAAGCAAGCAAAAACGACCCTTCTACAAACTCTCTCATAAAAAAAATAAATTAGAGTGTGTATTGGCATATACCTTATTGACTGTTTTTGTTACTCATAAAAAATACAAGGCACAACCCTAAAACAGAAACATGCTTTGAACCAAAAAAGCCAGTTGATGGCAGCCATTTAATTTTCTTTCAGAGAACTGCATATTTTCCTCCTCTTCTTTTGTTTTGCTTCTCATTCCCCTTCCCCCCATGTAGTGGTTTTTTTTCTCTGAAAAAGGACAACGAAGGTGGATTACTTTTGTTTCTAGGTGGAAACTTGCAAAAAGTATATCATCAGGCCAAAATACACTTCACGAAGCTAACACACAAGCCATATCTTGATATCTATACCTACTATTGATATCAGGGTACAATATAACTTAATGCAATGTTATAGCAGTTTCTTTGTAAAAAAAAACAGTTGTGCGGCCATCTTCTTATTAGTTACAGCACTAACCCCACCACTGTAATGCATACTCCGAAAAAAGGCCGCTGAAGCCTTGTCAAACGTGATCATTGGCAAGTCAATTAACGAGTCAGACGCCTTAGATCTACTTCCATGCTATTCAGATCTTTATTTGATCTCCACCTTCATTCATCTTAGATACCGGGTATTGTGAGAAGTGCCTCGTCTTTCAGCTGGAACTGACAACGTGGCGCATCTGCCAGGGAGAAGACGAGTCAGAAATCGCCCCTTTACTGGTGTCTGGTTGGGTTGGTCTCGACACCGCCCCTTTACCCCAAAGTGAAGGGTCCATGTAACATAGGTTAAATCGTATATTGAACTATTGACCAGTTTATTCTATTTCATACCACGATCATTGTCTAAACTAACGCAGTTAATATAGCATGACCATATATAAGCATGCAAATTCAGGCACGTGAGAGCAAACATGGTCGAGGCTATCTTCACAAATGCAAAGAGCATGCTTCTTATAACATGAGAAAGGAGTTTTGAGGATAAATATTACGCACATCGCTGAAATATATGAAACCCATTACACCAAGTTCTCGACTCTTGAGAAGAATGTTCACTCCGTCATGCACCCTGTTCCTTTCCCCTCAAAGCAAGCAGGTCTACAATGGGTGACCAAAGAAAGAGAGGCGACGGATAGGTTACCAGAAGAACTCTTAGCTCAATGCTCATCGGCTCTTCCTTAAGGTCAGCTTTAGCGCATCCAAAGGATAATGTGTCCCTAGTTATAGAGGTATTATGACTAAAGGATTGAGCAATCTGCAAGGTTAGAGTTAATACCATTTCCAACAACTAGATACCAATATTCCATAAACCTGAGGTTGGCACAGTTATAATCCAGCGTAAATGATCCATATTATTGTGCATGCAAAAGTTGTGCTGAACAAATAGAAGTTCATTACAAAGACCTTGAAAATATAACACATGTATCCAGAGATATATTGTCTAATATGTTGAAATGCCAATGAAGACAACACAAGAAAAAACATGTTAAGAACACAACACCATACTACCTCTTATTTGTATTTCATTGACACTAGTTTCGAATAAATTGCATAAATCCAATAAGCAACAATTATGAAATTATGTTGCAACCTAGTTTTTGTATTCAATTTCTATACCACCATATCTATTCACATACCAGGAAGTCCTCTATATCAGCACATGCACTATAGAAATAGGGACCATTGGACCAAAGCTCAAAAGAGAACCAGCTAACTTCTCCGATGCTACAAAATCACATCCTATAAACACATCTATGGGTAAAATCAGAGTCTGAGTAATAGAACACGCAAGACACGCGAAAAAAGAGAGACCCAACATACATACTGAAGGGAACCAGACTCTTTCTAAGACCTCGTGATCATGCTACAAGAACGAGCCAATCGAACTGTCAGACAACCTCCATCCAAAGTAGCCTCTCTCTCAACGGCATCATCGAAGTCATACTGCTTCCTGCAACCAGGACAGCGACCATCCTCCTCAAGAATCCTCTTGTGGCAAAATAGGCAGAGCCGGAACCCGCACGAACAGGGCAGAAAACTCGAGTCAGTGAAATCGAGATCCTCGCAGCAAATGGGACATGCAGTTGGAGCAGATACAGCATGCTTACAAGCCCACGCAGTGCCTCCAAGTCCATAATGCCGGTCTGAGTTCATCGGGAAACTGTGCTGCTTCAACAAATTAGGCAGACTCTGAGGACGAAATGCATCATCAGGCCTCCACGCCCTGCCACTCACTGGCGCCCTGTGCACTGCTGTTCCAACACATATTGGATTTGGCTTGGAAATGTTGGTTGACTCCTGGTGAGAATCCAACTGCGTAACGTGTTCACGCTCAGGAGACAATTCTGAAAGAGGGTTATGCTGTTCCTGCTTGTCATCTGTAGCGGCCAAAGCATCAGCAACAGCCTCCCAGTCATCCAAGCATCCATCATCCCCTTCTTCATCATTCTCACTCATAGTCCCTGAATAACAGCCCACGCTGCTACTGCTACTGCTACTACTGCTCCTGCTACTGCTGCTCCCAGTAAAATTAGTCCCTGAAGCATTACTCCCCAGAACACTACTCGAATGACTGGTGGGGCTGTTCGTAGGCGAATCTGAATCACTGTAATGGTTCACGGAACCATCATTATCCTCCCTTTGTGGATTGATCTCCAAATTCTCCATGGATCGCTCCCTCTCATTCCGTGGCACATGCATCCCTCCCCCGCCATTCATTTCCTCCTTACTTCGCTTATTTTTCACTGCACAATCCCCAATTGTTCACAATCAGAGAAAAATTCAACACCGTACACACAATTCAAATTAGGAAACACAGCTGTAGAGAACATCAAACTGACTAATCAATATACGCATGCACATGCACACAAATAAAAAAAACACAGTTCCAAAATAAACAAAAGAGCTGAAAAGGACATAACGCCTTCCAATCAACACATACACAACTAACATGAGAAGTTAATGCTGACTAATCAACATATGCGCAACCGCGCACACGCAGAGAGAGAGAGTTCAAAATCAGAAGCACAATTGAGGAATAATTAAAACGCCGACTAATCAACATAAGCGTGCACACACACACACACACACACACACACACACACACACACACACTACTAGTTTCAAATACACAATCGAGAAAATTTATACGCAGACCAATCAACAAATGCACACACACAGATTGCACATGCATTAATCCAGAATCAAGAAATACCTAACGAAATTCTAACGGGGACAAATCAACACACACGTAAACACACACACACACACCCAACACCAATCGCACATGCACACAAAAGAAGGAGGGATCTTTGCACGCACCTTGCGAGAGCCACTGCTCCCGGCGCGCATCCAGCTTGCACTGCTTCAATTTCGCCGACCTATTCGCCTGAAAACCACAAATCGTCCAAACAAAACTCAATCAACGAAATCGACAAGAGAGAAGCCAATCAACCAATCGAGAGAAGAAAAACGAAACGCAATCACAAAAGCAAACGAACTGGAGTTGAAAATTGAAATCCTCACCCTCTTCTTCTTGGCGAAATCCTTGGCGTTGGCCGCCGTGGGAATCGAGGCGTTGGCAATCGAATCGTAGGCCATGGCTGCTGCTGCTCCAATCGAAAAGATCTGGCAAAACCCTAATTCGATCGGCGAAATATCTCTCCAGAGGGATTTTAGAGGTAGAAGAGAAAGTGATGGATTTCAGGATAACGGAAACTGCTCTTATATTTTCAGGCCCAAACAGTACTGGTGGGGAGCACATATATATATATCAGCCGAGTTACTATAATGCCCTTAGATATTTCCTGATTTGCCGGGCGGGCCAAGTGGATGACGCGGCTTTTGGTGGTGAAACGAGGGGGGTAATTGTGTCGTGACAGCAATTTGTACCGATTGTTACGAAACGGTGGCGTATGGTGCCGTTGGCCCCAAGTATCGGAAACATTGGCTGGTTTCTAACTGTAGATGGGCGGCATTAATTGCTGGGTTTATTATCTATTAATAATTATTATTATATTATTAATTATGGTAAACCTTTTTGGCTACATGAATATCAAATTGTTTCGGTAGAAAGGACAAAATTGAGCTTTGCTAAAAAGTAATTTGTCATTATCTTTTTGTTTGGCACTTGGCATGTTATGTGTTAGAAAAGCAAAAAAGAAGTTAGGATGGCACGTGTCTTCATGGGTGACATTTGGTAACTTCTATAGGTCCTTTTTATAATGGTCTTGTCTTAATGTGGAAACTTAAAAAAAAAAAAAAGTTTGTCAATTTTTAGAAGCTCTGGTCTTCAAAAACTCATACTTATCTGATAATAAGGTTGGACTTAATAAATTCAAAGGATTTGCACAGTTATTCAAGTTTGATGGGAAGTAATTGTTCTCATTCAAATTTGAATCAACATCTATCATTCCTCATGTAAAAAAAAAAAACTTTAGTAAACGTTTTGTCGTAGCGTAGATATTGGTCCTGGCCAAAAACAATATACTCAAAACATGATGAGCGATCTTCTCGCTCTTTCTGAAGATTAATCGCTACCTCGAATATTTATAAATTTACAAGTAAAAAATCAATAAGCACTCCTTTAAGAAGCTACTCTCTCTACGCCTAGACACAATGCCGTGTTCCAACGAGCAAACAAGAAAACTCTGAAAAACAAGCTACTAGCTAGCAACTAAATTGGTTACATCCTACTCATGCTATCGCCAAAAGCCATGAAAAGATGGAAGGAGACACAAATTAGGAACATGAACGAGACCGTGGGAATCGTCCCATTATTGTGGATCGCTCGTTCTGCTCTGCCATGCAATCAAAATTTTGACCGAGTGACTCCTATGCGTCAGGCAAGTATGAACAGAATTCATCAAGTAAATCTGGCTTATCTTGGAACAGAATGCACATCTGTGACAAAACAAAGTATAAAAATATTTACAAAGAAAGCACAAAAAAAAAAAAAAAGAGTGACAAGAGCTGGCAATGAGAATGTGTTTACGAGGTTATACAACTGATTAGTCCCTTATCTCTCGACTTAGGACATGTAAAGGCCCAGTTGTCATAGAATTGAGTTACTTGATCTAGTAACATAAACATGTAAAAAGTAGACGTTCGTATAACCTATGAATTCTAACCGTAAAATGATTTGAGGTCGAAAGCAAACATAACCTATGAATTCTAACCATAAAATGATTTGAGGTCGAAAGCAAACATAAATAACAAACAGTGACAACCTCTAGGTGCACCTCTGCCATAGTCTTGGTCTTCTCGCGGAGTTCCTTCATAATCTTCAAGAAGGAGTAATAGTGTCCTGTTTCGTGTAGGAGCTCTCTCTGCAGTTGCAACAGAAGCAGAATTAGAAGCTCAAGAGATCCCAAGTCGGAACATTTTTGGTTACTTTGGGCTTAACAATGTACCTCGATTTTGGTGACAAACCTCCATGCATCCATAAGTTTGGACTTCGGTGAGAGAGGGGCAGAGTCGGGGATCCTATATCCTGCTGGCAAGAAGGTGGTGTTAAAATCCACAATAAGTTCCTGGTGATCCTTGAGCAGCACCTTGACCCTTGGTACGACTCCTGTTATACCAATTCTGCACAAGGATATGGAAACAACAATTTCATTCATCAGCTGATAGGAATCCTGCACTAGAATAGACTATAAACATTCATGTGACATCTCAGATCAAATGATGAGTGAAATTGCTTTATTAATAGAATGGAATTTTTTTTGTGCAGGAGACAACTCATTAGCTAATAGAATGGCCAAATTTCTGTGCAGGGGCATAATTACAGACGCTCCAAACCATTCCATTGTTACAGAAATGTTGAAGGTATATTGCTTTATTAATCAGAGATTTTGATTCTGCTTTCTAACGTCTGTCTTCCGTAGTCCACCACATGTGAACTTTCAGCCTATTCTCACCATTTTGTTCTTCCCAGCAACAAAATGATGAGTAAATTCATAGTTTTCATTGTCCTCAAGTAAAAGGAAATTTCTGCATAATCTGGATGCAATAAGAGCTCAAATAAGACATGCCTGGACGGAATGGATTCTTCCACATTCAGCGGATGAATTCCAGGTAACTGGACACACCAGAAATGCTACTGACAACCAACTCATCACATTGTGAAGTGTTGTTTGAGGTCCCATTACGATAGAATGGCCAGTCAGGGGCCATTCAAGTGTGTGTAAAGCCCCAGTGGAGAAGATGGGTTTGAATAAAAGAGAGTGCAGTTCCTCCTAAAGTTCTCAATCAAAGGAGTGCGTGCAAGAGCACCATATGCCAGAACACAATGCTTAAGTGCAATTATATCTGATTCAATAATTGGTATTTGGTCCATAGTTGGGAACTACTCCCTTTTCTTCCACTAATCATGCGTTCTAGGAATAGACTTAGCAATTATTGAAGTAGGAAGTTTTAAGAGGTTTCTGCTGTAACTATGAATAGCGCTAGGCTTCCTAAGTTTTGATCAAAAAGATTCTCCAAAATGACGTGATTTGGTGATGCCCAAGAAATTGGGATGCTGTAAACACTGTTTTTACATGGTTGAAGTAAGATTAACCACATCGTTTGGAGAATATTTTGGAATCCCTAGCACTACTATTTTCTTGGCACTGTCACTCTCCCCCTAACCCTTTAGAGATCCAAAGTCCAATGGAAGACAGACTTTGACACACGCATATGCAATATATGAAGATGAATTTGACAATTACAAATAGCCCTATTGGGAAAATATTGATAGATGCATTCTGATTAACCACCCCCTAGAAGACATCCTGCAAGTAAATATCTAGTCTTAAACCTTGAAATATCATCACCCCAAAGAAGACATCTCTGCAATTTTTTATTAACAGCCACTAGCTATGAGCAAACTTCGAAAAGAAAAACAAAACATTTGGTGGAAGCACCCTTTTTTTTTTTAACATAATGAAGTCTTTGAAGAGAAGCCATAACAGCATAGAGCATAGCATGGAGTCAGAAAGTTCGCTTTGTTTTTCCTGAACCCAAGGATTATAAGGATCAAGCCCATGCTCCTATAGTCTGAGCATCCTTAGCCCATGTCACAAACATCAAGTGTTTATAAAACAAAGGTGGATCTTGATGGTTCACCTATTTTCTACCAGTTTCACACGCAGATGCTGCACTGCCACAGCTAAGTCCAAAGAATCATGCATATTAATTATCTAGTAAAAAGGTCTTGAATTAGTTAGCACCCTCACCCTAGGCCATCACCAACAATAAAAGTTACCCAGTTACAAAACTATGGAAAAAGCATATCACAGGTATAACTAGGGGCGGAATCAGGAATTTTTTTCAGGGGTGAAAATTTTTTTATTAAAATAATATTAAAAACAGTAAGTCAGTAATAATCAATTAGCATAATTATGATTGTGATAACAATAATTTTATAATACAGTGTACCTAAAAAGTTATATACCAAATACACTAATCACTGAACCACAAGTCCGGCGAAGGCTCTTTGCTTAGATGTGGCGGCGATGTACCACAAGTCCACAAGCAGTCGAAGAGTTGAAGCAGCAGCAGATCAAGGAGTCAAGCAGCGAGCAGGGAGCCTCGTCAGCGTCGTTGCGGCGTCGCCTGAGCGACTTTAGTCGTGGTCGCCAGCAGGGGTGAGACCGTGAGGGGACAGATCTGGTCGGATTCGGAGCAGCCAAGGCACGAGTAGCAGTCGAAGTCTCGAAGAGCAGAGCCTCGTCAGCCGTCGTCGTGGTAATCGCTACCTGAGCGGCTTCAGTGGCGGTCGCCGACAGGGGCCAGATCTGGTCAGAGTAGCCTAGTCGGAATAGCTCAGTCCACTGGCGGTCACTCACGGTCCTAGCTCACGGAGTCATAACGGTAGAGAGAGAGAGAGAGAGAGAGAGAGTGCCGAGTGTGGGTCTCGGGGAACGGGGTATCAGAAACGGCGTCTCGGGGAACGGGATCTCGGGATGGATGGTAGATAATGTTAAGCGAAAGGAGATATGTCCTAGTTAGTCAATCATAGATGCTTCATAGCAAAATTGTCAAATGAGTTATCTTATCATCCACGTATTAGCAAACATATTTCAAATTGAGCAATTCTACCGTCTTCTATTACAATCCTGTTAACTTTGAACATACAAGGAAGCTTACTCTGCTAAACATGGTAAAACTTTTTGAGCTTGACTAAAAAATTTATTTTTTCAAAAGTTCAGGGGGGGCTTCAGCCCCCCTTTGCCACCACGTAGGTCCGCCACTGGGTATAACGAACTTCAATCGCAAGATTGGAAGACCCTGACTTCACTTGTTTCAACTGTTTATTTTCACGTGCTATATCTACTTCTTGGTGGCTAAGAAGTCATTATAATGCCTCACTACGCGTTCTGATACTAGTTTCATGGTAATTTTGGGAAGAAAAATACATAAACTTGAGTCTAATACAAGAGTGTTGGCTAAAACCCCCAAGGCCCAAGTTGAAATAGTAGGATAGTCTTTGTTTATTGACTATGTTTGTAGTCTGAGTTATTGTTTAAGGGGATACGTAGTTTATAAGTTCGATTGACACAGTACATACTGAGGCCATGCAAATCAAAAGTAACAATCTATGTCAAATTTTAAGAAATAGGCTCACCTATGCGTCTTGTAATCTTTAAGCAGATCAACGAACTCCCGGTACTCTTTACTTTGGGCACTGAGCGTCTCTTTGTCAGGGATTTACCCCATAAAATCCTTGTATGCATTCGTATCAAGAAGAATCCACCATGGAAGAACCTGTGGAGAGAGCTGCTGAGAAGAAGCTGACCAAAATGAAGGTTATCAACAAAAGTGAAGCTGAGCGAGTGAAGTCCACGCAGGAGTCCAAGAAGAGTGAACCTGGCGCGTGAGTCACAAAGTCACTTCAATTGCCAAGGCGAGTGAAGCTCACATGGAGGGAATATTAATGAAGATTTGTTGAGTCATTAAGGAAGCATTAACAGTAATGAGAGAGATAAAATGCCGAGTTCAAGGAAGATCTTTGCCTGAACCAGATTTTCTTCTTTTACTTTAATTTCTTTATTTTCAATTTCTGTAAGGCATTTTTCTGTTTTCCACAAAATCAGGAGGTTGGTTGCAACCCCTTATGACGAGTAGCCACGAGGAGAAAAGGATTCAGTTAATGAAATTTCAGAGATTTTTCTCTCTCTATTCTTCATGTTCTCTCTGTTTCTCATTCTCTTCTTCCTTGGCCAAGAAATTGGAATTCACCTTCTAAGACTTTCATCACAAAATTCTTCTAAAATTATAGAAGATTCAAGCTCACTAGCTTGAATCTGACAATTGGTATCCAGAGCAGGTTTAATTCCTCTCAAAATCGTCAAACCAGTACCAATGGGGTACAATACCAGACAGGGTAAACAACACCTGTTGGATGAGCATGTGAGCCTTATGGAGGCTCAGTTCGCAGACCATTTTAGTGCCATTGACGACCAGCTAATGAACCTAAAGGAAAACATTTCTGAGCTACTAGAGCTTCGAGCTTCAGTTGAACATTTGAGGGAGGAATTACCAGCAGTAAGACATTCTCTAGCTGAGTTGCAGATGTTGATGCAACAATTGGTTAATATTCGAGAGGGAGAGAGCTCAAACTCCAGACAAGTTAGGCCACCCAAAGGGCATGAGCTCACACACAAGGATTACATCCAGACAACAAATGGTAATTCATTCCCAAAACTCCCTAAATTAGACTTTCCTAGGTTTAATGGGGAGGATTCTTATGGTTGGGTAAAGAAAGCAGAAAGGTTTTTTGAATTTAACCCAGTTGATGAACAATACAAGGTGAGCTTTGCATCAATTCACTTTGATGGCCAAGCATAATTCTGGTTTGGTACATATACAAAGGCCAAAGGAAGAGTAACGTGGGCTAAATTTGTCAAAGACTTCAATGCTAGGTTTGCTAACTTATTTAGAGAAAGCATAGTGTGTGAGTTTCACAAGCTGAAACAAACTTCTACTGTGGAAGTTTATTATAATGAGTTTGAAGCCTTAAGGTCCATGTTGGTGAGTGAAGGTTGCAAGTTTGATGAGGGGTAAAGTTTTGTGGGGGGATTGAGAGATGACATAAGGCTTGAAATTGAAAATTTTGAGCTCTATGATTTATCGAGGGCAATCTACTTGGCCAGGAAACAAGAAGCTAGTGTTCAAAACACTTGGCATAGCCCCAGAACTGTGGTCAAACCAAGCTCAACTCCGACATACTCCAACATTACAAAAACTCCAGTGACTACTTCAATTTTGAGACCAAAACCATTGTTGACCCATCCAAACCCACCAGCAAACCCTGTGTTCACCAATGCTCATCATAAAGGGCTACTGCCTACACCACAAAACTAACCTCCCCAAAGGCTGACCAAGGGATACTTTGATGACAGAAGAAGAAAAGGCTCTGTTACTGGTGTGATGAAGTGTTTACCCCTGCCCATAATTGCAAATATAAACAGGTGTCAATGTTAGTGGTTGATGAAGAGGTGGAAGGAGACATACCCCCTGTATATGATGAAGAAGAACAGATAACTGAAGATGAGGGAGCTAAGAATAGACATGAGAAGGTGGAAATCACAGTAAATGCAATTACTGGGAGCTCAACCCATAACACCTTCAAATTATGGGGTCAACTTAAGAAGAAGACTTTCTCAATTCTCATTGACACAGGATCCACTCATAATTTTTTGGACCCTGCTACTGCTGCTAGGCTTGGGCGTGTTATTACTCCCACTAAAACCATGACAATCATGGTTGCTGATGGCAACAAGGTGGAAAGTGATGCAATGTGCCAAGATTTTTCATGGACTTTGCAAGGTATCGAGTTTAAATCAAACATGATGGTTCTACCATTAGGAGGTTGTGAGTGTGTTCTGGGCCTTCAATGGTTAAGGAAATAGGGACAAGTGCAGTTTGATTTTCAAGAAATGACTATGACCATCAATGTTGAGGGAAGACCAATTACATTACATGAGGGGGCAAAGGCGTAACAAAAGTGAAGTTATTGTCAGCTGCAGGTATGTTCAAGTACTTAACCCATAACCTAGGCTCTCAATATGGTCAAATCTATACCATTACAACTCTGTCAATCAAGGAAACAGGTGAACCACAACTTACAGCTCTACTACACAACTTTTCTGATGTTTTTGATGAGCCAAGGGGTTTACCACCAAAAAGGCCACATGATCATCATATACCCATTATTCCAAATGTAACACTTGTTAGTCTCAGACCTTATAGAATGCCCTATGCACAGAAAAAAGAAGTAGAAAAGATAGTGCATGAGATGTTGGACTCATGGATTATACAACCCAGCTCTTCACCCTTCAGCTCACCTGTATTATTGGTGAAAAAGAAAGATGGCACATGGAGGATGTGCATAGACTATAGGGGACTCAATAAAATCACCATAAAAAACAAATTCCTTATCCCTGTTGTAGATGACTTGCTAGATGAGCTTCATGGAGCCCAATTTTTCACCAAATTTGACTTAAGGAGTGGCTACCACCAAGTGAGAGTGAGCCTTGAAGATGTCCACAAGACAGCTTTCTCTACTCATTTTGGGCATTTTGAATTTTTAATGATGCCATTTGTGTCACGACCCGAACCCACGGGTAAGCCCATGTGCTAGGCACATGACCGGCCACAGGCCCATTCAAACACTTGCCAGGGCTCTGCCAGGCTTTACTACAATCCTGTGACTCCAAATTTATTCTAATCTACGGATCTCCAAAAATTCAAATAAAACTTTCATTACATGTCTTTAAAACTTATAAATAAAACTCGAGGGACCTAAGCTCCTTACATCAGTTCAAGCATAAAATAAATTAACATAGACTAAAATATTCGAATAGTGAGCACTCATTATTCTAAAAGTTCTCTTCAGGCACTACTCCCCCGTGTGGCTCATGCGGCTCCACTTCCCTTAAGTCGTCACCTGAAAATAAGGAATGAGTGAAAGCCCAGCAAATACACCAGCCATGTTCCTAAAATAAGTTTGAAATTTCTAAAACATGCCATGGGTTTTCTTTCAACAAATCAAACATTCGATTATTGTCACTCGTAAAACGTCCTTCATATACATATACACATATCCATGAAATTTCCAAAGAAAGATTTTCAAATCTGAGTACAATCATCGTTCATTCCATTCACATCAAACACAGATATTTCTTTTCGTAGGTATGCTGCGGTCAGCGTACGAGCCCCCCTGACTAGGGCCCAAAATCCCTCCTACACCCGGGATAAAATAATCATGTGGACGCAAGGGCGTACCACCAGCCACAGTACTGTGCATCAACGTACAAGCCCCGTTGACCAGGGTCCAAAATCCAACATTCCCCCGTTGGATATGGGGCACAGCAACCAAGACGAGTTTCATTGCTCATTAACATGTAACCAGTAATATTTTATGACTCACACGACATTCCATGGCATTCTTTGAATTTACATTTCTCATCAAATACTTTAGAAATAAAACATATGAAGAATAAAACTTTAAACTTCAATGATCAAATCATAAATACATATTATAGGTTTTGCAAATAAGTATACGGAGGAACATGATAGGGGTACTTACCTCGCTCAAAATCTGCTTCTGGTATTTGCTCAAATGCTGGCCCTAACTCTTGACTATCAAAACCTAAATAACAATCATATGGGGAAAAGAGTCATTAAAAATAATTTAATAACTATCGTTATAATAAAGTGCTACGCTATATCCGTTCGAGCGCTACACTACTAAGAACGCTAAAAATAGCAAACGACTTTCAAAACTTTTGAAATTCTGGAATATACATTATCATAGCTACGTAAGACTATGATAAAAGTATCATAATTTAATAACTTAATTTACTATTTAAAAAAAATGCACCGAAATCTCTTTTACGAATAAAATTACTTAGCATGCTTGTCGAGCTCCGAAAAATCTGAAACTTTTACTGTGTGTAGATCTTGCAAAATTAACATAAGTTACTTCTTTGAGTTTTGTCCAAATAATATTTTAAAATTTTGAAAAGAATTGCCAAAACAATATTTCCATTGGCGACACTTTTGAGTCCAATTTTAAAACAAAAAACCTTCCCCTCTCTCTCTGTGCTCCTTCTTCATACTAACCCAGCAGTGTTCTGCCTGAAATCACTTCACACACGAAACTCACACACAGCCTTACCTATGTATCTATGCACCACACCCACACATGTATATATTATCAATCCTATTTCTTTCTCACACCCACTACCATGGCAGTGGGTCTTCCCCTTCACCAATTTTTTTTTACACGCCTGCCTAACAGTGCACCCCATCACACCCACTTGCACTCCCACACTTGCTTGCACCTCACACTCACGTTGTATACACAACCACACACTCACTCACAATACACACACACACACACCCATATGCATATCACTCTATATGCTTTAACATTCAATACCCATTATTTGCCTTAACCCTCAAGCAGGCCCTTCAAAGCTACTGCCTCACGGCAGTAGCCTCATTTTCTTCCTTCTTTCATTCATGGGCACACCCACTCCACACACATATGCTGCCCACGGTAGCCCTGATTTTGAGCCCATTGCCTCATGGCAGTGGTGCTCTTCTGCCGCAAGAGTTCACGCCTGTTACCACCAAACCAAACCCAATCTGAAAACACACAACCCAAGCACACATACACACAGTTATATACATACTTATCGCTCACCCGAGACACGATACCAGTTTCTGTTTATAATGATCCAACCACGACAGTCTCCTTTTGTTCCTCGTTCGTCCATACAGGCACATGTCACAGTCCAATGGCTGTGACCTGTTCGATCTTCCCGTTTCCCCACCATAGTACATACAACCCACTCTAAAATACTCCCCTTACACTGCCTCCATGGCAGTTTTATTCTATCCCTAACTCCTGTCCCTTATACGCTCATCCCCTGTGCAAGAACACGGTCACCATGATGGTGATCTCAACTGTATTACAACCCCCCTTTAATTTCATAGCCTTATCTAGATAAGAGAGGAAACATGGCTTACCCGAAATTTTGCCGAAAAGATCCGTCCTTGCTCTCCTTCTCTGCCCCTGCTTCACGCCCTTTCTCCTTTAGCCATTCTCCGAATTATGGTTAAGAGAATTTTAGGGTCAGCTGATGTGTTTATAGCTCATGTATATATATTAATCCCTAGAGCAAGGAATTACTAAAAGCCCCCTTCCATTTCATGAGTCATTTAAATATTACAAGAAATACCCATTATCACAAAATGCCGAATATAGTTATTTTATGAACGATTAACGTAGTAGAAGAATTTAACAGTTTTCTTACCGAACCCCGCTACCCTAATTTGTAAATAGGAGTTGCTAATAAAATATCGGTGATAACTACATATATAAAATTGTCGCCAAGATTTTCTAAAATACTGCTAACATTACTTGTCGGTAAATGCATCAATCAATATCAATAATATCTGCTATTGTTAAATCATAACTTATGATTCTAAATTTGTCATTAAAGATCATGCTTGTAGTGTTTTCCTAAATTTGTCGCTCTAAGATGCTCAAAAATAATATACCAATGTTATTTTGGCCCGAAAAATAATTATAATCTAGAAAATGTCCCGGGCATTACAATTTGGGCTAACAAATGCCCCAGCTACCTTTCAATCTGTGATGAATGATGTGTTTCAACCATACCTCAGAAGCTTTGTTTTAGTATTTTTCGATGACATACTTGTTTATAGCAAGTCCTACAGTGAGTACTTAAAGCATTTGGCCTTGGTGCTAGAAACTCTGAGGCAGCACAGGTTATTTGTGAAGTATTCCAAGTGCACTTTTGCAACCCAAGAAGTCCAGTATTTGGGGCATATCATTTCCAAGCATGGGGTATCTGCAAATACAACAAAAATTGAAGCCATGACTGCTTGGCCTTTACCCAAGACACTTAAACAACTCAGGGGATTTCTTGGCCTAACTGGCTACTATAGAAAATTCATCCACAATTATGGGATTATCAGTAAACCTTTGACCAAGCTGCTACAGAAGAACAACTTTCATTGGAACCCTGAGGCTATTCAAGCTTTTGAGGAGCTCAAGAATGCCATGGTAAGTGCTACTGTGTTGGCTTTAGCAAATTTCTCAACACCTTTTGTGATTGAAGTGGATGCTAGTGATCAGGGTATGAGGGTTGTACTCATGCAATCAGGTAAACCAATAGCTTTTTTTTAACAAAGCTTTTGGACCTAGAGCAATGGCTATGTCTACTTATGAGAAGGAATTGATGGCCTTAGTGCAAGTAGTATTGCATTGGCACACTTACTTAAGAACTCAACCTTTCACTGTTCTAACAGACCATTGTAGTTTGAAATATTTATTGGGTCAAAGAGTGACTTCACTACTCCAACAAAAATGTTTATCTAAGCTGTTGGGATTCACTTTTGAGATACACTATAAGGCTGGAAATGAGAACAAGGCTGCAGATGCATTGTCCAGAATTCCACATGAGAAACAAGAGGAAGGAAGTTGTCTGGAAATTTCACAAGTCACACCTGCATTGGAAACATGGGCAACCTAAGACAACAAATCATACACACATAGCATTTAACAGGAATTGGGGGACATTTTGGAGTAACAGCTACCTTCAAGAGAATTGATGCCCTATTTTATTGGCCTTCACTCAGGATGGAAGTCAAAGAGTGGGTACAACAATGTGAAGTATGTCAGCAAAACAAGTCTGAACATGTAGCCAGCCCTGGATTATTACAGCCATTACCCATTCCAAACCAACTTTGGAGTAGTGTTTCTATGGACTTCATTGAAGGTCTTCCCAAATCTAACAACAAGGAGGTCATACTTGTGGTGGTGGACAGACTTAGCAAATTTTCACATTTCATTGCTCTCAGTCATCCCTACACAGCTCAACAAGTAGCTCAAGTCTATTTTGATCAAGTTTTTAAACTGCATGGGACTCAAGACAATATCATTACAGACAGAGAAAGTGTTTTCATGAGTCAGTTTTGGCAAAAAATATTTTAATTATTGGAGACCAAGCTGAGTATGAGCATTGCCTATCATCCACAAAGTGATGGGCAAACTGAGAGATTTAATCAATGCTTAGAAACCTATCTAAGATGTTTTTGTGGAGATAGACCAAAGACTTGGAACAAATGGCTGACCCTAGCAGAATATTGGTTCAATACATCTTATCATAGTGCAATCAAGATGACACCATTTCAGGCTTTATATGGCTATAGTCCTAGACCTCTCAATTTGGGGATTAATGAGACCACCCATGCAACTACAGTTGACTCTTACATGGCAGACATGACCAGAGTACTCAATCTTTTGAAGAATAACCTAACCCTTGCAAGGGAAATAATGAAACATTATGCAAATAAGAAGAGAAGTGAGAAGGTTTTTGTTGTTGGTGATATGGTTTATCTTAAGCTGCAGCCATATAAACAAAGTAGCTTGGCAATTAGGAGAAATCTGAAGTTGTCCCCTAAATATTATGGACCTTATGAAGTGATTGAAAAGATTGGAGTTGTTGCTTATAAACTTAAGCTACCACCTGGAGCACAGATTCATTCTGTGTTCCATGTATCTCTACTTAAGGCAGCTGTGGGCAAGCAAGTGATAGCATCCTCTGCTTTGACTTCTACAAATGATGAAGGGCAGATTATTGTTGAACCTAACAGAATTAATGACCACAGGATGATTAAGAGAGGTTCTTCTTATGTGCCTCAATTGTTAGTGGGCTGGACCAATCTACCAGACAGTGATCTCACTTGGGAAGATTGGGAAGTGCTTAAGAAAAAATTTCCAAAGTTAACAGCAGACGTGGAGGGAAATTTTGAAGGGGGATGGAATGTCAGGGATTTACCCCGTAAAATCCCTGTACGCATTCATATCAAGAAGAATCCACCATGGAAGAACCTGTGGAGAGAGCTACTGAGAAGGAGCTGACCAAAATGAAGGTTATCAACAAAAGTGAAGCTGAACGAGTGAAGTCCACGCAGGAGTCCAAGAAGAGTGAACCTGGCGCGTGAGTCACAGAGTCACTTCAACTGCCAAGGCAAGTGAAGCTCACAGGGAGGGAATATTAATGAAGATTTGTTGAGTCATTAAGGAAGCATTAACAGTAATGAGAGAGATAAAATGCCGAGTTCAAGGAAGATCCTTGCCTGAACTAGATTATCTTCTTTTACTTAAATTTCTTTATTTTCAATTTCTGTAAGGCATTTTTCTGTTTTCCACAAAATCAGGAGGTTGGTTACAACCCCTTATGATGAGTAGCCACGAGGAGAGAAGGATTCAGTTAATGAAATTTCAGAGATTTTTCTCTCTCTATTCTTCATGTTCTCTCTGTTTCTCATTCTCTTCTTCCTTGGTCAAGAAATTGGAATTCACCTTCTGAGACTTTCATCACAAAATTCTTCTAAACTTACAGAAGATTCAAGTTTAGTAGCTTGAATCTGACACTCTTTGACTGACTTGAGATATGCGAGTGATTCACCTATTGCTGCATTCTTGTTGCCAACTTGTTGAAAAGACAAACTTGATTGGGCGCTACAGATTGAAAGAATCTAACTAAAAGGTGAACAAAATCATCAAGAACCCAACAAGAAAGTGACATAAACCGTGACTCATGTCTCCTTGGAATCGTTGGAATACTGAGGCTGGTTTGGGTCTTCCATGGAACAACCAGAGTCATCTTTTGGGCTTTGAATATGGCTGGTAGTGGCCCGGTTTATATGGGTTTTGATTAGAGCTTTTGGGTGTATGGTTGCATGGAAATTTTATGTTCTAAGCATCTAGCCTTTCCGCCGATTCTAGCAAGAGCCTGGGGAGATTTGTAATTCGTCACTGATCAAACGTGCAATGACAAGACAAATCAAATAAAGATTGAGATTACCGTTTTTTTTCAAAGCCTAATGTTAGGTTATCCCTTGTGGCAGACTTTTCAATGACCTTTCGCTTTATAAAACATTCGTTAATCGTACTTTTTTTTTCAGCAATTAGGTAGTATTAAAGATAAAGTGGTACTAAAAATAAGCTTGCACTAGGAATGGGGCAATAGGGCGGGTCGGATGTAGAATTCATAAGATTTTTACCCGCCCTGGTACCCAAAATACTTGACCCCGCCCTTCCCCGCTATCGAGTCAAGGCATACGATTACTATCCCCGATCGCAGTGAATATATAAAAAATTTGGCCTGCCCGACCAGCCATCAATCCAGAGAAATGCGATCGTTGTGATTTTAGAGGCCACAACCAAAATCCAAATGGGTGACGGTGAAGGAGTGGTCAAGATACGACTCTTGTAATTTTAGAGGTGCGATGCAACTGATACAGAAATGGTTGATGATGAAAAGTGGTCGAGATGCGACGGCGAAAGAGTGGTAAGGTGGTCTGTGGCAGTGGTGACAAAACTGAAATAGGTTAAAGCGACACAGAGCGAGTGGACGTGGTGAGTGGACAGTGGGTTGGCTGGAAATTGCACATGGAAGAAGTGAAATGGAGGGTGAGTGCGGCGGAAAGAGAAAAAGAGAGCAGAAGGGAAATAGAGAATGGTGGCTAGGTTATTGGTTAACTACTTAGGCCAAGATGGAAGCCTGACATTGCATTAGATTTAGAGGTTAAGTAACTATGCGAGGTGGATATGGGTCAAGGAGTGGATCGAACACCGGAACATGTTATTAAATTAAATACCATATCCGATCCGCAACTCCTGCGGGTTCAAATTTTTACTACCATATGTGTCCCATGATGCAATCAAAGTTAAAGAAACCCTCTCGGGGGTAGGGGGAGGGGCACAAAATAGCATATGGCTACGAACCGATCTGCCATCCCTACCTTACAGACATTTTCATCTCCTCGGGCAGGTCATAGGCGGATTGGCGTGCTGAAAGGACGCGCAAGGATTTAATTCCTCATGGGGACTCAAACTGAAGACCTATGGGATATATCATGAAATCTTAACCAATTGAGCTGCCCGTTGGGGTTTGTACATTCTTTATCAGTTACTCTCTCCGTCTAAAAGACATTGTTCTATTTTGATTGGGCACGCATATTAAGAATATAAGTCATATACTTGTGTGTTTCTTATTTTATCCCGAGATAGAAAGCGAGCGAGCGCATGCTCGCCGGGGGGAGGGGTGTTAGGAGAGACAAAATGGATTGTGGAGGGTTAAATGTGGAGCAAGAAATAAAATAAAATTTTTTAAAATGTAAACATAGATATACACCTATAAAATCTTTCTTAAAAAGTGAACAATTTTTTTGGGACAGTCAAAAAAGAAAATATGATCAATTTTTCGGGGACGGAGGGAGTAATAAAATTTTGCAAGACTTAAGCGTGCTTCTAATCTACTATTACATCAGGGGTTCAAAATCATCCAATTATATTATTTTTGCAGCTTGTTAGCTGTCATGGGATTCATCTTGGGTACAATGTATGCACTTTAAGTTCCACAACAGATCACGACGGGCTTACCACACTTTGAGAATGACCACGTTAATTTTTAAGAACTGAACAACACATATTACACATTTTTTGATATGTCTTATTTTATTACAAGATTTTTGTTATTAAAATTTTGGTAGATACTTGAAAATAGCGGACAAAACCTCAGTACAAAAGATAAATAAGTGAGGAGACAAGGGTCCCCTAGTCTAAGACCACTCTTTTTTTTTTCCTGTAAATGAGATAATAGAATTGATAATAAAAAGTTACAAGATTTTGTCGGCTTTACATTTTTAAACATGACAAAACAAGAGAGCCATGAAATCCCATGACTATCGCAACCCAAACAAGGTTCTTATGATTGCATATCTGCAAGCTTCCCCCACCACTTCCAAGTACCATTGAGACCCTGCCGCTAAACATGGCAAATTACGAACTAGCACACTAAGAGGCAAAAACCAAAATAAAGGACGTTTTAAGCACCCACCTCTCCTTTGAAACTGTTACCAAATGAGATCCATACCAAATTGCCTCAGACCCCTTTTCCTAGTGCCCCCCTCCCTATGCCTCTCTCCCCCCTCCTTATGCCTCCCTCTCAAAGGACACCAAGGCTTGCTCATTAGAATAAACCTAGCTAAAGGAAAAAGCAGGATAACTAAGTAAAAAATTAAGACACCTAAAAATTATCCCAAGATGGCACCACGACTACTAGACAACTATCCTTATGCCCCACAAACCCTAATGCAATCGCAAAGGAGGCAAAAAACAACAATTGAAGATGTTTCATAAGTGAATAATGCATAAACTGATCCGACAGGATTGAACCTCCATCGATGTAATTTTGATTAGTCACGGACGAGAATTTTGGCCACCACTGGCAAGATATCACGTGGCCCAAAAATTCGAATCGTCTTATTTTTATGTAGATGATCTGATAAAGGCTTCCGTGGTTAGATTATTATGAATAACATAGATAAAAAAGATTGCATAGATTTTGGATCTAAAAAGAACCGACTAGATTGAAGGTTAACCCCACATATGGCATTGTTGATCTGAAGGTAGGGAAGCCCGGATCCAAGTTGCAGCCATCGACCAACCTACTTTACCCGCTACCACACACTATGGACTCCTTGAAATGCCACAAACACAACAAAGCTAAAGAAAATAAAGAACAAAAAAATAGACGAGGAAAGGGTTTCAAGCCACACCAAACCTCTCCCCCCACCCCCCAGAGTCGGCATCTTGTGTGGGTGAGGTTTAGAAACTAGTGAGAGAAAAAAATTAAAGAGAAAATAAGGGCCAACTGCCATCTATGTGGGTTTTGTCTGAGACCACACTTAAGTTCACAAGAATAAGAGGCCAAACCATTTATCTTAAAGAGACACGAGATAGTTAAGATACAAGCTAGTAAAAGAAAATAAAAATGCAAAGGAAAAGGAAAATTCATCGCAACAAGCATGCCTTCTAGGAAATCTCACTTTACTTGGTCCTAAGCTTCACCTAGATAAACTTTGAAGACAACAAGTGAACTGAAATTGACATAAAGAGCTCTGATACTATGTCTAATTACCATCTAAACCTAAACGATTAAGCTATTGAAGGATATGCCCAATAATGTTATCATACTTAACATATTTGTGAGGAAAATAGTAGTAATAACTCAAATATGAAGTCACATGCATGCTTACTTTAAGCAGAAGATGCTTGATAAGAAAATCTTAGGCCGGATCTTGCTTAGTTTCCCTTTTTGCTACTTTCTTTTCCAAGCCATTCGGTATTCGCTGACAAAACAGTGAATTACTAGATTTTGCTCAATTAAATTTGACTGTGAATTATATCATTGGACCTCTATTGAATTACCTTCTTCAAGGAAGGTGCTTTGTTGAGATTTTCATTTTTTGGTCTATAATTGTATGGACTACACAATAAGGGTAGCCATCCCACTCCCTTACCCCAAATATCTCACCTTTCATAGAACTTAAATATATACTATTACAGAGAAAAGGGAGAGACCCTCAAAACTAGGCTATCAACCGGCAAACTTTGACGTTAAACATTTGGTAAGGTGATGTTTCATTGGACCATAGTGTCAATATTGACAATTTGGACTTGACTGCTAAATAAGGATCACATTTTTATTGAAAAAAGATATATAACATTCACAAACAACTAGAAGTGTAGCTTGGGTTGAGCAACCCTAACCAGTCCGTATAATTATGAGGGTCACCTTGCTTTTATGAAATCGTGGTGGAGGTGAGCTTAAAATTTTGAATCTACAAAAAATAGAGGTTCGGCATGAGCAAAGGTTTTAAAAGGTCCGCCTAGCTCTTGGGAAGCCCAACCCATTCAACTTTTGTATATGATGATTGATGATGCTGAAAATGGTTCGATGCTACGTGGAGGTGCCACAAAGGATGCAGTCTGTGTCAGCTTCCAGGTAGGCAACGCGGGAGACAGCAAGGACGGCGTAAGGGCCGAGGGCAAGGCTCCCCAGACAGGTCGCGAGGGCTGGCAGCGCCGCACAGGCAGGGGGACGACGAACAGGGGCGACAGCCGACAGTCTGTGACGAGGGCGCAGCGTCGAGGGTTCGTGGATGTGAGCCTAAGTGTGTTTCTCTCACTAGAATTCCAGAGAGAATGTCTTTCTAGAGAGAGAAAGTGAGAAGTCAAAAATGAGAGAAAGATCCTTGAAAAAGCTCCAAAGTCCACTATTTATAGGCAAAAATGTGCATGTGTCATAAGTTGACATGTGTCACCCCCTGAGAACGACACGTCACCAGGGGGCCAAAGCACTGATTCTCCGTTGGGACTACCGGTCCCTAAGTTCGTGCTGCCCTGCCCTTGCAACATCTCTCTGCCTGTCTGAGGAGACTGATCATGCCGCGGTAGCATGGTCAGAGTAGCCCGTTGCCCCAGCCTCCAATCCAAGCCCTTACTGAATCCCACAGGCCTGGCAGCGGTGGGGAAGACCCAACGCCCAGATGCCAGGTGGACTAGGCAAGATGCCCTTCCGAAGACCTGCTCCCATCTCAGAGTGACCCGGGGGTCATAGTCCTTAGGGGTGCCGACGCGAGCCGCCAGTGCCAGAGCACGTAGGCCAGTCACGCAGGCACCCTGGCGGAGATAGTGTCCCAGAGGAGTCGCCTATCCCGCTGCGAAGGGTCCTCGTGCCGGAGCACGGAGCGAAGCCCCCCGGAATGAAGACGGCGATGGCTTTCAGGTTGTGAGCCCATCCCGTAAGCATATAACATGATTGTGGCGCATGGGGGTGGCGACAACTGTCGCGAGACCATACCTGGTGCCGAGGTACAAGTCATGGCAGTGTCACACAGGCCTGGTGAAGTGAGTGGTGCCGAGGGCACCGTTAGAGCGACAGAGAGCCCGGGGGGGCACGGCTGTATCAGCGGCGCGGCGCAAGGGCGCGGCGGAGTGCGGGAGACGAGGGTCGCAGAGTAACTTCCTCCGAGCGACGGGGGTCGCGGAGTGACGTCCGAGCAACAGGGGTCGTTGCGTGGATGGCGCGTGACCGTGAGCGACGGTCGTCATGGCGACAGAGCGGCCACAAGCGACGGTCGTCGCGACTATGGGCGACTGTCATCGCGATGACGGAGCACAGCCGAGAGCGACGGTCGTCGCGACTACGGCGGAGCGCGGCCGCGAGCAACGGTCATCGTGACTATGAGCGAGCGACGGTAAGCGAGGGTCGTCGCGGCGACGGAGCACGGCCGAGAGCGACGGTCGTCGGGACTAGGTGGAGCGCGGTCGCGAACGACGGTCGTCAGTCGTCAAGGCAGGTGGCCGACCCCAAGGGTGGCCGAGCCCATAGGGTGGCCGACCCCCAAGGGTGGCCGACCCCTCGGGGTGGCCGAGCCCCTCAAGGTGGCCGACCCCATAGGGTGGAAGTCACGTCGAGGTCGCTTCACGAGCGTTTCACGTGACCTGAGCGTACGTTGCTTTGACCGGCTCTCGAGCGTTGAAAAGTTGACCTCTGACTGGGTGATGTGTCGTGCAAAGTGGGTCCCTTAGCGGGTCCTGGGGTGCGACCAGAATAGGGTATGAACAATGATTTATATGTATAAGGCATGGTTGTTTATTTTTTTCTTTTGTCTTTTAAATCATCTCGTCCATCACATAAATTCAATGTAATGTATGCGAAGCCTTAAGCCTAAAATCACAACAATTTGCTTGTCTTTCTCACTTCTCACCTCACACCTAAATAGCTATACAACTAAAATGTATGTTTTCTCTTACTTCCCCGTCTCTCGTTCTCTCCACCCTATTGTTGTGCATCTCCTTCTCCAGTTTCTTCTTTTCATCATAAATTTTTTAACACACCCGCACAAACACCATGTTGAGCTTCCTCAATCTAGAGGCAAACTAGAAATAAAGCACTAAGCCACTTTGATTTCTATGTATGGTGGTGGGTTATAGTGGCGGCCGATAGATCAACTGTGGTGGTGGGTTTTCTAGGAAAGCAACAAGCGGGAGAGAGAGAGAGAGAGAGAGTACATATATTTAGGTGGATTGATAATGGTGGGTTAATTATCTGTTAGTGGCAGTGGTGGCTCAGCCATTAGTGGTGAATTGTGGTTTCACTAGATTTTTCTTGATGATCATGACTAATCACTAGACTTTGATGATTATTGATACGCTTAAAAATCAAAAACTAATTTTCAACCATGAACCATTTGTGGGCCGTTGGTGTCTAGCCCGTACCCACTAAATTTTCATGGGGTAAGCCTGGACAGATATCAACCAGTCCTTAGATAGGTTAAGCTGGGCGTGAGCACAAGTTTTTTTTTCTTTCGAGTGGGTAAGTCATGGTACAACAAATGGCTGTGCTGGTCGTGAGCACATTAGTTATGATTTGACTCTTGAGTCTGTCTCGCCTCCAAGTTGCAGCTCCGAAAACAACTAGCATAGATAGAATGTACGTCGTCCATGGCTAGTTAAACCCACGTAGCTTCTCATGCTGCATAATAAGTAGAGTTGAGTATGAAACATTTTGGTAAACAGACATTTTTTTGTTGCATACTTGTTGAAGACTAGGAACCATGATTGTATCAAAGTGCATACGTACGTACTATATGGGTATAAACTAACTCTGTCTCGCCTAAGCAACATTAGCTATACAAAGCATATTACGACCTCGTGATGTCCGGTGTATAAGCTGTAAGCCGCTTCTCTATGTCTCTCTCTCCCCATTCACCCCCTCCCTTCCTTTTCATAATAACGCGCGTACTTTTCACGTTCAAAGCTTTGCTTGCATCATCTATACTTTATTCCATAAGATACTCTACTGTACGTTGACTTGTTCCTGGCAAGTCTCTGCTACTACTTTTCCATATTTGAGGGGCAATCTTGTCATGAACCACATGTGAATGAACATGGCAAAACAAGCTAGCTGCACTGCATTCCCCAGTTCAGGTAAATAATTGCCTCTCTCCGGTCAATGTTTGCTTGCTGCTCTTTTTTATACAGCACAGATCACACACACACTGCTTTCTAGCTTTACTTCATTGGTCATTCGATCTTGCAACTGCCACTCAAACGGTAAGGGAAAGAAATGGCTATAGATGCTATTGTTGCTATTGCTGCAAAAATTGGAGAGTACACGATAGCACCAATAGGCCGTCAGCTTGGGTATCTTATTCACTATGATAGGAACATCACTAGCTTGAGAGAACAAGCTTCGGTTCTGGAGAAACACGGAGCCGGGGTTCAAGGGCTAGTTGAGGCTGCAGCTAGGAAAGGAGAGATTGTGTTGCCAAATGTTCAGGGCTGGCTGACCAGTGCCGACGAGGTCTGTGAAGATTGCAGAGGGTTTATTACTGAGCAAGTGAAAGAACACCAAAAATGTGCCGATCGGTTGTTCCTCGACTTCAAGTCGCGGTATCGTATAAGCAGAGAAGCCAAGGAAAGAAGGTTGAGAGTTGATCAATTGTTAAGGGATGGCGTGTTCGATCGAGTTTCTTACCCTGCACCTCCGCCGAAAGTAGGGTCTAGCTTCGAGGGTGATTGGGAGGTTTTCGAGTCGAGAAGCTCGGTTTTCGAAGAGATTATGGAAGCACTGGAGGATGACAAACTTGGCGTCGTGGGGGTGTATGGTATGGCTGGTGTGGGGAAGACTACACTTGTTAAAGGAGTTGTCAAGCAAGCCGAGGAGTGCAAGCTTTTCGATGAGATAGTGATGGCTGTGGTGTCTCAAGTGCCCATTGTGAGAAACATCCAAGGTGAAATCGCGGACGAGTTGGGACTGAAGTTCGAGGAAGAGAGTGATTCAGGGAGGGCGCGGCGGTTATGTGAGAGGCTGAAGCAAGTGAAAAGGTTGCTTGCAGTTCTTGATGATTTGTGGACTGTTATTGATCTGGAGGCGATCGGAATTCCATACGGTGATGCTCATAAAGGTTGCAAAATAGTGCTGACATCGAGGAACCAAGATGTGTGCAATGAAATGAACTGCCTTGTAAACTTCCCAATCAAGGTCTTACCTGATTCGGATGCTTGGAAGTTGTTTAGAAAAATGGCAGGTGCTATAGTTGATACTCCAGATCTGCAACCCATAGCGACTAATATAGCTAAGAGATGTGCAGGCTTACCAATTGCAATTGCAACTGTTGCACGGGCACTGAAAAGTAAGAGTGCTCATGCTTGGAGCGACGCACTTCACCAGCTACAGAATTCTACACCAAAGAACATCAAAGGAATGCATGCAAACGTGTATTCACCGCTGGAGTTGAGCTATAATTTCTTGGAAACCAACGAACTTAAATCGTGCTTTTTGCTATGTAGCATCTTCAACAAGGAGGTTGACATTCCGGTTGAGCATTTGATGAGATATGGAATGGGATTGAGGTTGTTTGAAAATGTTCAGAAATTGGAAGATGCAAGAAACCGAGCACGTACCTTGGTTGACACACTCAAAGCCTGCTGCTTGTTATTGGATGGTAAGAGTGTAGATTCTTTCAGAATGCATGATGTTATTCGTGACTTTGCAATATTAGTGGCATGGAATGGCGAACGTGTGTTGTTGGTGAGAGATGGTGCGAGATCAATTGAAGGGCTTAACAAGAACGCACTCGACCATTATACTGCCATCTCCCTGGTCTCTAATAATATTGATGAGCTTCCTGATAGCTTGGATTGTTCAAAACTTCAGATTTTGCTATTGCAGTGTAACAAGGATTCACTGAAAGTTCCAGGGAATTTCTTCAGAGCAATGAAGGAGCTCAAGGTTTTAGTCATGGGTGACATGACTATTTTATCGGCGCCATCATCAACCCAGGTATTAAGGAACCTCAGAACTTTGTGTCTTGAGCGCTGCAAGATAAGAGACATATCACTGGTAGGAGAGTTGAAGAACCTTGAAACTCTTAACTTTACTGGATCCAATATTAAGCGTTTACCGAGAGAAATAGGACAGCTAACGCATCTGAGGCTCTTAGACTTGACAGATTGTGAAGAGCTGATAGTGATTCCACCAAATGTTATATCAAGGTTATCACAGTTGGAGTGCTTGTACATGATGAATAGTTTTGTGAACTGGGGTTATGAAGGTCAAGAAGATGGCAGAAGTAATGCAAGCCTTGCTGAGTTGAAATCCTTGTCTGCCTTAAGTGCTTTAGAACTGGGCATATCAGATGTCAAGGTCTTTCCAAGTGATCTGTTCTTTAAGAATTTAATAAGGTTTAGAGTTAATTTAGGCAGCTATTGGTTAGTTAGCAATCCATTTCCAACTGTTTTGAGGCTCAGACTTGATCAAAGTATTGCATTACAGAGTGGGATTAATATGTTGTTGAAACGAACTCAATACTTGATCTTGGAAAACTGTCCACAGGTTTTGAAGAATATTCTTGATGATTTGAAAAAAGAAGGGTTTGCATATTTGAAGGGATTAGAGGTATATGATAATGAGGAGGTTGAGTACCTGGTTGACACAATGGGATGTTTATCAGATGGCTTCTTTCCAATTCTGGAGAAACTAGAAGTGGTTTCCTTGGACAGCTTGAAGGAAATATGCCACGGCTATCTCCCTACCAGATCCTTTTGCCAGTTATGTGAGTTAAGCCTAAAAAATGTCCCCGAGCTAACAAACTTGTGGAATGACAGGTCCACCGGGGACGCGTGCCTTGGCAACCTAAGGAGTGTCGATGTAGCTAGTTGTCATAAGTTGAAAAACATTTTTTCAGAACACACAGCCAGAGATCTATTGCAGCTTCATGAACTGCGTGTGGTTTACTGCCACTTTCTCGAGCAAATATTTGCAAACAATGGGGAAGTAGTAGCGGAAAGAAAGGACAAGATAGTGCTCCCAAATCTGAAATTCTTGGAGCTTTCACTTCTAGATAATCTCCGAAGTTTCTTTGATGAAACTGATGGTAGTTCTACTTCAGATGGCAGTATTGTTGACCCCAAAACCCAACTACCTCTGTTCAATGGAAAGGTATGCCACCATTCTGTTTAGACTCCCAGTCGTATTTTTCCTGCAAATATTCAGTCTAGTTACAAAAGGTAAATTGGTTGGAAATTGTTCACTATTTTGCAGGTTGTATTTCCAGTGTTAGAGGAACTGCATCTCAGGGAACTGCCTAAAGTGAAAGATATATGGCACCCGCAACTTACAGCTGATTCATACTTTTGCAGATTAAGGGTTCTGAGAATAATAAGATGCCACAGCATAGTGACAGTTATGCCAACATATTTGGCACAATCCTTAAAGAATTTGGAAGGACTCTCTGTCATGTTTTGCGATTTGGTGGAGGACGTAGTATCTGGAGCTGAAAGACCCTTTATTGGTAATAATGCAACGTCAGCAATGTTGCCTTGTATTAGAGAAGTTCTGTTAAGGGGGTTACCAGGATTGATGCATATGTGGTGGAACAAAGGACCCCATGGTTTTCTAAGTTTGCAGAATCTAAATTCTCTATCCATTAGCATGTGTGAAGGTTTGGGATATCTTATCTCTTGTTCTGCAGCAAAATGTCTCATTCGACTCAAGTCATTAGAAATAGAATCGTGTGAGAAGATGAAAGAGATTGTTACAACACAAAGACAGGAGGACAATGAAGAAAGCAGCGAGGCAATTGTGTTCCCTCAGCTATGCACTCTGCGACTTTACGATCTCCCGAATCTCATGACTTTCTACCAAAAGAGATGTACCTTAGAGTGGCCATCCTTGAAGACCCTGACAATTGCAAACTGCCCCAAGATGAAATCATTTCCCGCATATCTGGAAGGCAACCTTACTCCCATAACACAGCCCTTCTTCAGTGAAAAGGTATGAACTAAACTTTGTGCTTCTAAACTAGCAAAAGCCACACAGAGAATGACTTGGAGAAAAAAGAAGTTATATTTACAACTTCATTTTATCTTTTGTCTAATTTATATTATCTTAGGTTTTGTTCCCTGATTTGGAAGAATTACACATACAGTGGATGGATAACTTGGTTGAGATATGGCACAACCAACTTCCTGAGCACACCTTTGCTAAATTGAAAGTCCTAGACATTAGGGGCTGTCATAAGCTATTGGATGTTGGTCCGATCAATATGCTGCCGAGGTTACAGATATTGGAAAAACTCTACATAGAAGATTGTGATGCCCTAGAACATGTTTTTGTTCCTGAAGGCCTGATATCTCAGCAGGATAATGTAGCTTTCTCACTCTTCAACTTGGCAGAATTGAGACTAAAGAGTGCACCCAAGCTGAGGCATATATGGTGGGATAATGGTTCACATGTGAGTCCTGGATTCCGCAATCTTAATTCGATAGAAATTTCGGGATGTGACGATCTGAAATATGTATTTTTACCTTCCACTGCAAGTGACCTGGCGCAACTCAAACAACTAAAAGTTCATTCATGTAAGATGGTGAAAGAGATAGTTGCAGAGGATAGAAATTCAGAAGAGCCAAGAGGGGTGATGGTCTTCCCTCAAGCAGAAACTCTTGAGCTTGAAAATTTGCCAAACCTTGTGAGTTTTTGTAGAAGAAGTTGTTCTTTAAACTGGCCATCACTTAAAGAACTGCGGATAGTGGACTGCCCCAGGATGAGGACATTTTCTCCCATTCCAGGATACAAAAGTTCAAGGATGAACGATGAAGGATCAGAAGAAACACAAATGTTGGACCACCTCCCCATCCCAGTTCAACCGTTCTTCAATGAAATGGTATGTATGTTCTTCTGATATGTGCACATCTATACATTCTTTTGTTAAGCTGTTAGATTCACTAGTGCGTAGCCCATCAGCTTGTTACAGTCGTAGATCATTGCCTGGAATAATCAATTGGGCCCTAATCGATGGAAAATGACTTGGGAGTTTAAGAACTTAAATGATATTCATGAAAAATATTCATGACCCCACTCTTTTCTCACCGTGACCTTTCAGAGGGTGACAGTTCCCAACTGATGTATTAAAGTTTTGATTCAAATGTGCAATGTGACCGATACATTTGAAAAACAATATGACTAGTTCCCGAGAAATTTTGAGCTGTATAATAATTTCATTCTTTTTCTACTTTACCTTTTACCAAATCCATGCATTTTCCTTCAACAACAAACGAGACTGGTGAAGCAAAGTTGCTGTTTGTCTCATTGATATGTAACCAGTACATCTTAAGGTAAGACATTTTATTCCATTTGCTGATGCCAATCTTCATTTGGTACAAAGTCATCTTGAACGGTATAAACCTCCTCCCTAGGGTTGTGCATCGAAAATCAAAGTCTGGGAGATGTAGTCTTAAATCAAAGAAGCTGATTTGGTAGATGATAGAGTAGACTAGTTACTACTCTCCAATGTAGCATAACCTTTTCTTAATGATGATGAATTTCATTCTACTTTTTCGAGGAAAAAACAGTGAATTGCTTTATCTTGTCATTTTTGTTTGGGATGTTTAGCTGTTGATTGATTTACCTACAAAAAGGAAAAAAATCCCAAAGATAAAGTTAAAACTCGACCCTTTTTAACATTTTACAGAAACCAAATTCAAATTGGCAGGTTTTCTTGCCTACCTTGAAGGAACTAAGGATTGGCGGCCTAGAAAGCTTGAACGAGTTATGGCACAACCAGCTTCCAGTCAAGTCCTCAGAGTCCTTTTGTCAACTTAAAGTTATGAAGCTGAAAAACTGTGAGAAATTGATGAAAGTTGTTCCTTCTAATCTTCTCCCGGCACTAAAGAATCTAGAGAAATTCTCTGTAAAAGAATGTGATGCAGTCGAGGAGGTCCTAGAACTTGAGGTTCTTGCTGCTGGGGGTAGTTCTGGTTCTATCTTGGCCTCTCAACTTAGAGAAGTAAAGTTAAGGAACCTACCTAAGTTGGTGGACATATGGTGGAACAAGAATCACATTGGAACTTTGGCCTGTCCAAATCTTTCTTCATTGAAAGTCATCAAATGTGATGGTTTGAGACGAATATTTTTACCTTCGGTAGTTAAATATTTTACGCATCTCCAAGAACTTCATATAGCTGATTGCTTGTCAATGAAAGAAGTGGTTGCAGAGGTTGGACATGGAGAATATTTTGGGGACAGGCTTGTGTTTCCTCAGCTAGACTCTCTGGCACTTCTGAATCTACCAAGCATGAGGAGTTTCTGTTCGGGGAAATACAATCTTGAATGGCCTTCCTTGAAAACAATGAACTTGGAGGACTGTCCTAATATGCAGGCTTTCTGTGTGGGGCTCCCGTTGACACCAAAGCTTGATGCAGTTACCGTGGGATATGGTAAGCAGCTATGGAAAGGCGACCTCAACAGCACTATCCAGCACTTAGTCGAAATTGAGGTAATTGCTTTGTACGAGTTCTCTCTTTCTCTCTCTATATCTCTCTCAGGCATGCACGCATCTCCATACATACCCAAAAATGCAACTATAACTATGGTGAAAAGTGGCACTCGTAATACCTGCTAGTTTTCTGTCCCGAAGTCTTTCCTTTTAAGGTTGATTTTCTTGAGATCTTCATCAGTGACTAGAGGATAACACGACTCAGAAGCATGTAAGCAAGAGAATTATGTTTGTGTCCTTGTTCAAAATTTGTTGCACCGACACTTTTCTGATCGACTCACACGGGACTGGTAAGTACTAAGCAGGTGACAAAACTGGCGGCCCAGTGAACAAGTTTATATAGAGGAGTTAGCAAATACATATCAAAAAGAATATTCACTTACAAAAATTTGAAAGTCTCTTTTACGATAAACCCTTAAGAAGAAAAATGGAATTTGTTTAAGCTTAAACAGCTGCTTCAGAGCTATTCAAAGAAAGAGGTATCATTGACAAAATGAGGCATAACTAAGCATAAAACTCAAGTGATTTATGGTGCTGCTACTGAACACTTATCAAGCTAATAATAGAAGTAAGATATAAAGGTTGAACAGAACATGAGTCTTGCTCCATTGGGAACGAGGAAAAAAGCTGCAATCCAAGAAAATGGAAATGAACTAATGGATGAGCATGAACCACATTATTTGCAATGCAGAACATTCAAAGATGTGTAATGAAAGTATTAGCCACTTATTAGTGAAAGCAATATCCTGATCAATCCTGCCTGCTCTAATTTACTTCAGAGTCATGCAGGGGAGTTCAAATTCAACCTCTTTCCAGCATCAACGTTGTATCTAGGATATAAATCCCAAGGACGTATATGCAGTCCATTTACTTGTATTACCTTTACTAAAATAACAAGACCGTCTTGAAAATTGATTCTCTTCAAACTGTTTACATGGATCTTATGATCCAGTCATGGCACTTCGTTCAAAGTTTGAATCTAGCAGCAGAAAAGGGTGTAGGAAACATGAGGGCACTCACATTTCTATTAATGATAGGACTTTAGGAGCAGTAATCTTGAGATTTTTCCGTGAGAACATCATTATTACTTTCGCATGATCAGACTCAGATTTTTCCCAGTCTCATGAATATCAACAAGACTTTTGCACGAAACCGCTTCCATTTAAGACGTCTCCTTACTTCATTAATAACTTGAATCTCAGGTAAAATCGGGTGGAGAGGAAGAAGAAGAACAAGGAACGGTGACTTCCCTGGAAGTTCACACTTTAATATCTGAAGTGGAAGATGAAGAATAGGCAGAAGCTGGGGCTCTGAAGGAAATAGATGTCAAAATCGCTTCCACTATTTTCCTTTGTCTAAAAGGAAAGAAGAGTTATTAAGTTTAGAAGTAATTTTGTTCATCATCGCCTTACAAGAACTCCATCCCCATGCCAGCCAGTCTGATCACTGGTTTGGAAATAACCATGACCGCAAAGAGCAACACAACCCATCATGCGAATTATGTAAGTTTCCTCAAGTTTTTATCTCAAATATTGGTTCTTAAATGATGTGACATATCGTAAAGCGGGTACTTTAAACGAGTGCAATTCAAAAGCTTAAAGTACATAAACTTGTGCCACTTTATAAGCATTTAAAACTTCATTCCTTACGAAGTAACATTATTGAACCGGCAAGAAAAGCCTCGATCATCCTCCAAAGGGATACAAAACTAGCAAAAGAGGCACATAGCGAAGGGGAGACAGAGAAAAGCCTATTTGTACAACTTCACATGCCTAAGGTGCAATTCTTTTTGCCATTTCCCATACATATGTAGGTCACCCACAATGTTAAAGCACTTCCAAATTACATTGAAGATCACGTGACAATAGGAATGTCCAAGACCCATGTTCCCATATGCCAATCTTTTGTCCTCCATTGTCCATTCTCTGCAGTTGCCTTTATATATATTTTCTTTCCCCTCCATGTTACGTGTCTGGCTAACATGCTAGGAAGCTGCACATGGACGGTATGGAGATCTAAAGCAATGCATGTACTTAGATTGGAAAATCAACTGACAATTAATGGAGAGAGAGAAATATGGATTAGGGTTCTTTGTATTTCCCTTCATGTGACAGGGTATTCTATAGTCATTTGGCCTTTGGATGGGTCCTGCCTCTCAGTCTACCAACACAGTACTGACTATGTTTATCATCATTTGAGATAAGTTCCCTTCAACAAGACTTGGATCAGGTCCTCAGGATGAGTGCTTACAAGAGACTTTAGGTTAAGCTTTAGAAATAAGCAGTAAAAAGGTAACTAGTTGAACAATTTTCCAACCTCTACTATTAATATGGAAGTTAGAAAGAACCCAAGAAAACCCCTACATCTGCACATCCCTACAGTTATGATTCTGGACATGATGAGCATCTTTAGAGTAGCAAAAAACTTCTAAAATACTAATTATGTAGGATGTTGAATATTACGTATCGTGATGCCATATGTTGAGGAATCCTAATTACCAATCCGTGATGCCATATGTTGAGGAATCCTAATCCCATATGTTCTCGATTCTGGACGTTCTTACTTAGCCTTTAATTACATAATAATACTTTACTAGAAAGCAAAATTTTTTTTACCAATTACTTACTCCAAGAACTTGTGACTTTAAGTTTTGCTATATCAGTCGGTCGCTATGCATCGAGTGTTGTCATTCGCTCTTGTCTTATTTTGAAATATGAGTTGGATAAAACGACAAAAAAACATTATTGTTTAGTTTTTAGAATATATATATATATATATATATATATATATATATATATATATATATATATATATATATATATATATATATATATATATACTAGTAAGAACACGTGCTTTGCACGTTATATAGTAATTTAAAATAAAAATATTATGAAGCTCGGTGAAAAACACAATTGAAATTAATCAATATGACTATTATAATTAAACTATAAGAATAAATCAATTGTTAACTGATAATCAAATATTCGAAATATGAAAAGTTAATTAAACGTGGTCTTACTTTCAAATCTGAAATTTTCACGTCAATTATTTTATTTTATTTTTTTTCATATTTATTTCTTTTGCTACATCAAGTTACCGTTAAAGAGATACTAACTATTTTATATACATTGTTATCGAAGGTACATTGATATTGTAATTAGTCTCAAACATGTTCCACAAATATCTAACTCACACGAAATATTACAAGATTGATTGTACAGTACTAAAAGCAAGGAAAATGTTTAGAGATAATTTCTTTTAATATGTTTTGATGGCATATATATATATATATATATATATATATATATATATATATATGGGAGCTGATCCATTGATAGCGCTAGCAAATGGAGTTAAGTTGCTAGCGCGATCTGACCGTCCATCCTGAAAGATGGACGGTCCAGATCGCGCCTTTTTCCAAAACTGATCCCCGTCCGCCATACTGTCTCGCGGACGGGAGTTTTACCTTTTTGCCCTCCTCCCATGTCCGCGAGACTGTCTCGCGGACGCCTTTCTGTTCCTGACATGTGTCAGGAAAAAGGCGTCCGCCATACTGTATGGCGGACGATCTCTAGGCTGACACATGTCAGGGCCTGTCCCCTCGGTCGCCTATAAAGTCTCGGGCGTGAGCCCCGAGAACTGTCCCCTGGTATCTGTATGGCGTCAACTCTCTCCTGCTATAAATATTTAATCAGATCGGGGTATATATATTATTGTAGCGGACGGCGTCCCCTCTCTCGAACATCTAACCTAAAGCCGCTACCCCATCTACGGCGACTCACATCTCCGGTCACCCACATCTCCCCGCCGACACCACCGTCCTCACCTCAACGACGATCTCGATGGCTTCTGGATCGGAGACCACCTACGCCTACGATTATATTGGCAACTTGCACCTGGTAGGCAAACACTTTTTCAAAGTCATGATGCCGGGATTTGAGCATGAACTTGTAGGCTATCCCTCTTTCTCTTTCTCTGTATTTTCGTGTGTTAAAAGTTTGATCTTTTGTTTTTCTTAACCAAAACTAACCTATTTTTTGTATTTTGTGTTTGGTAGGACATACCGGAAGCATTTACCAATCAATTTACAACAATTCATGATAGTGCAAGATTATATAGCCGCAAGGGGGCATGGCAGGTTGAAATCAAGCTGAAGCCCGGCCGATCCCAAAAAAAGGAATTCGCAGAGGGTTGGAACGTCTTCGTGCGCCAGCATGGCCTCGAACTCGGGGACTTTGTAGTGTTCGAACACCTTGGGTGGTGGGATTTTCAAGTTGTAATCTTTGAACGGAGCGCTTGTGAAAAGCTTTCGTACCCCATTTGTGAACCATAGTTTATTATAATAAAAATATTTATGTTCTTGTTTATTATGTTTTCAAATTTTTTCTTGGTTAATTGTGCCTTTTTTTGTTGCCTCGATATATTGATATATTGAGATCGTTGATTATGAATTGTACATTATTTTTTGGAAAAATTGAGATTGTTGATTCCGTCGCTAAAACAAGTCTTTGGGCGTCAGTTTATTAAAATAGCATTAACGTACTATGTCGCTAAAACAAGTCTTCGGGCCAATTTATTTCAATTTATTAAAACTGCATTACGGGCGCCAATTTATTCCAATTTATTACATTACGCCACATTGTATAGTTCTATATATATAGCGGATATAAGGGGCCCTCCGCTTAGGCCGGGTTCGGGAAGGTCGGGAACTAAGGCCCCGTTTGACAAAAAAATTTTCCCTCTTTTTTTTTCAGTTTTAAAAACTGAAAAAAAATGTCTGGTCCGTGCCAACCATTTTCTGCGGTAAGTATATCCGCGATACTATATAGCGGACAGTTTGGACTAAGTGTAGAAAAAACTAAGTGTTGGAGAGGTGGAAGTAAGTGTAGAAGAAAAAACTAAGGCCCCGTTTGACAAATTTTTTTTTCCTCTTTTTTTTTCAGTTTTAAAAACTGAAAAAAGTGTAGAAAAAACGAAGTTTTGGAGAGGTGGAACAAAGTGTAGAAGAAAAAACTAAGTAGTGGTATTCTAAGTAGCGGACGTAGAGAACACAACCAAAAACATTCTGCGGGGCCGTCCGCTATACTATGTAGCGGACGTAGAGAAGATGTGTCGTCCGCTACATAGTATAGCGGACGTAGAGAAAACTACCAAAAGTCTAGCGTCCGCGATACTATATAGCGGACAAGGAACAGACCCGCGAGACTATATAGCGGACGGCAAATGTATATTGTCCAGCGGACAGCAAATATATATATTCAAACCCAAAAGAAAGTCCCCCTATAACTTCTACACTCTTCTTCTCCCCGTGTTCTTCCTACTCACAAATATTCCCAGCGGCGTTGGCAAGCAGATCTGCGCAATTTCTTCATAAGAGCAGCTTTAATCCCCCCCTAATAGATCACGTAAGTTCACAAAATCAATCCTTTACATGTTTCTAATCTATAGTTGTGATCAATATTGCGTTTTATGCGTGGTTTTGATTATGCATTGAGCATGTGCTAGCGGTGATGAGGATTTATATATGTATGTATTTGTTCATGTGCTAGCGTTTGTAAAATCCGATTCCATAGTTTCAGTTGCAAAAAATGGAATTTATCCCTGGACCAGAAGATCCATCCGTGTTATACGACCAAGCCAACCATATCAGTACGCTCATATGGGATGGTGGAGTAAGATACATTATTTATCAACTTTCTTATTATTACGAACGTTGTTTTACCAAAAATTTTGCTCAAATTGTATTTATTAATAATTCGTAGGAAAGAGAACTTCTCACCACCGTAGAAGTATCTCGCGAGTTCACGAGATGGACCTTGAACAATTCCCAGAAAAGCATACTGCGTGGAATTGGGTTTGGGATTTTCACGCATGGGCAGATCTTTCAACAGCTTGACCGGGCCTTGATAGGTGCCCTTGTTGAGAGGTGGAGAAGTGAAACGAATACGTTTCACTTCCCGATCGGAGAGATGACGATTACCCTAGAAGATGTAGGGTTCATCTTGGGGTTGCCGGTGACGGGGCGGCCGGTAATTGCTCCTCCGTCAGACGCAACGAATAAGAGAACAGCGCGAGACTTCTTCACTTCGATACCCCAGGATCAATTTAGCACTGGTGGTATAAAGTTGAAGTGGTTGGTAGATACCTACGGGGTTTTGCCGGAAAACTATACGGGCCGTGAGCTTGTGGTGTACACAAAGGCCTTCCTCTTGTGGGTGATGGGAGCAATTTTATTCCCAACGACGTCGAAGAACACGGTCAGCGTGAAATATTTACCGTTGTTGGGTAACCTGTCGGAGGTTGGGGATTATGCCTGGGGTGCAGCGGTTCTTTCGTATCTGTACCGAGCATTGCACAAGGCAACGAGGCCCAACTCCAAAGCCATATGTGCATGTCTCTCGCTATTGCAGGTATATCATATAAATCATGTCTTCGTTATTGTGTTTTATTTTTGTTGAATCGACGATATAAATATAATTTTTTGATGTTCTCAGGTGTGGTCTTACGAACACCTTGCTCCCGGTGCACCAACGCGTAGGGATGGAACCGACAAAGTCTGGCCTCGGTTGTGTGCTTGGGAGTACAGCCGGAGGGCTAGCCACTACAAGAGGAGAGTCGATCCCCATCACAACATTACGTACTATCGAGGGGAGTTCGACCGTCTATCTCCGGGCCAAATGCGTTGGGCACCGTACATACGTTTGGCGCGACGGGTGGGAGAGTCGTTCGTCTTCACGCTCTCCGGGTTGCAGCGCACACCCCTGATCCATTTCGAGCTCGCAGAGTGGCAGCTGCCCGACCGAGCAATGCGCCATTTTGAGTTGGAGCAGGGTTTGCCAGTCGATGCCCCGGATATGAGGGTTAACAGGAACCCACCGGATGTCGGAGTGTTTGGCACCGCCAATGCGTACGAATTGTGCGCGGCCGAAATAGAGCTTTGGACTTCTTGGCAGGACACACTGGCGGCCATCGTCTCGGAGCCAGACCCCGTTATCAGCATCGATCAGTACGATGAGTGGTACTACCGCATCACGCGGAGGAGAGTAGCCCCTGTAAACTTTGAACGTGGGGAGAGGTATGCGCCTAGGGGTCAGATCGATGAGCGTATGGCATACAATCTCGTAAGTTGCCCAACAAGTCTGACTTGAACCAAATTAGTTGAATATAAATGTCTGATTGAAGTTACTTAATTTTTTATCTCTTTGGATGTAGGTTAATGCCTCGCTTGCATTCTTCCAGAAGTTGAGTGAGCGGAGGGATCTGGTGAGCGCAATGGGCGAGGATCTTTGCCAACAGGCTGCGACATTGGCTTTAGGCTGCGGGAATTTTTTGCGCCAAGCATCGGGCCAGTCTTCGGGAGTAAGCCCGGGAATGGGTTATACGGGCGTCAGCCAGGGATACGGTGATCCCTCTGGACAGGCTTCAGGGGTGAGTCAGGGAGTTGTTGGTACCTCTGAAGCGGGGATGGGACAGGCTCAAGCGTCGTGGGGCGATTACAGCGGCCCCTCCTTCAATTTGTTCCCGGAACCCCTCTCTCAAGTCACGCAAGACTTTCCTTTCGGAAACTACGGTTTCTCCGAGGCACTGCCCATTGTCCCGTGGGCGGGACCAGTTGGCGGCCCCGAAGGGGAATATCAGCCGGCCGAAGAAGGAATTGGAGGCCAATATCCCCCGATCGACCCCCGAGGGCAATATCCGAAAGGGCATCCAGCCAGGCCCCTAAAGCCGCATAAATGCGATATAATCCGAGCCCGTTATTTTAGCGGGGCCCCCCAAGACGGAGCGTCGTATGACGTGGATCACCCCGAGGGCTTGGATTACAATGCCTCTTGGACAGAGATCGCCTCGCTGGCGCCGGGATCTTGGTTAGACAGCGGTGTCATCTCGCACTACGTGCAAATTCTGAGGCGAAGGTGTCGGGAGCATCCAGACATCGGTCTGCGCGTGTTTATCTTGGATGCTTTTTTCCATCAGCTCCTAGTACAAGAGTGGCACGACTGGGGCAATGCAAGGAAGGGGAGAGGCATGGCCCAGTGGAAACCGTCCCCTAACCTACAAGCATATCTTGCTAGGGATAGTCCAGTGAGCGCAAGTGTTGCCGACGTGTTTCTAATCCCCTTTTTAGGGAATGCGCACTGGTACTTGGTTTGCTACGAACCATTACAGAGCACGGTTTCAGTCGTCGACAGTCTCTACGACGATACCGACGTGATGCCTGTGATTGATATGTACCGAGGCATAGGCCAGTTGGATGCCATGGTAAGATCCTGTTTCCTTCTTGTTGTAACTTGCATATTATAAAACTGATTAATCTTATTTTGCTAGCTATGTTTAATGCTTATTATGGTTCTCGCAGAATCTTTTTGCTGCCCTGGTCAATGGTAGGCGTCGGGAGAAGGTATCGCGCAGGCCGGTCCTCATTTTCCGATTAAAGAGGAGTAGGCCCAAGCAACATAATTCCTCGGACTGCGGCGTCTTCCTCTGCATGTACATGGATTACATTTGCCGGTCTGAGAGCCTCAAGAAGACTGTCTGGAGCGAAGAATGCATACAAGACTTTAGGTATAGGATTGCTTGGCAAATTATAAATGGCCGGCCTAGAGCTATTAGGTTTATTGTAAATCCGTGTAAGGAACATAATTCCTGCGAGAGATGATGTTCCCCAATTCACATTGTAACGTTACAACACTTTTTTAACCCAAAAAATTTATTGAATGCGATTGATTTTATTGACCAATGTGATTTAACGGTGGGAAACCAAGTGTTGGATATCTGTCTATCTGCAGGGCAAGTGTTCAAAAAATAACAAAGTGATCGATAATATGTGTATCTGCGGGGCCGTCCGCTACATAGTATAGCGGACGCAGAGAAGTGAACCAAAACCAAAAAAAAAACTAAGTGTTGGGGTCTGCGGGGCCGTCCGCTACATAGTATAGCGGACGCAGAGAAGCGATCCAAAACCAAAAAAAAAACTAAGTGTTGTAGGGGGGGGCCGTCCGCTACATAGTATAGCGGACGCAGAGAAGCGAACCAAAACCAAAAAAACTAAGTGTTGTAGGGGGGGTATTCTGCGGGGATGTCCGCTACATAGTATAGCGGACGCAGAGAAGTGAACCAAAACCAAAAAAAAACTAAGTGTTGTAGGGGGGTATTCTGCGGGGCCGTCCGCTACATAGTATAGCGGACGCAGAGAAGTGAACCAAAAACAAAAAAAACTAAGTGTTGTAGGGGGGTATTCTGCGGGGCCGTCCGCTACATAGTATAGCGGACGCAGAGAAGTAAACCAAAACCAAAAAAAAACTAAGTGTTGTAGGGGGGTATTCTGCGGGGCTGTCCGCTACATAGTATAGCGGACGCAGAGAAGTGAACCAAAACCAAAAAAAACTAAGTGTTGTAGGGAACTAAGTGTTGTAGGGGGGGTATTCTGCGGGGCTGTCCGCTACATAGTATAGCGGACGCAGAGAAGTGAACCAAAACCAAAAAAAACTAAGTGTTGTAGGGGGGGTATTCTGCGGGGCCGTCCGCTACATAGTATAGCGGACGCAGAGAAGTGAACCAAAACCAAAAAAAAACTAAGTGTTGTAGGGGGGGTATTCTGCGGGGCCGTCCGCTACATAGTATAGCGGACGCAGAGAAGTAAACCAAAACCAAAAAAAAACTAAGTGTTGTAGGGGGGTATTCTGCGGGGCCGTCCGCTACATAGTATAGCGGACGCAGAGAAGTGAACCAAAACCAAAAAAAACTAAGTGTTGTAGGGGGGTATTCTTTAATACCTTAGGTTTCTAATGTTGTGCTGCGCAGTGTAGCGGACAGTGTAAGAAATCACGTATAAAAAAATGATTGTAAAGGTTATTACAAACGAGTCATTACTAAAATATTATTACAAAATGTCCGACACTTTTGATGGCTCATAAAAGATTATTACAAAATATTCAGTACACTAAAGTTCCACTGCAGCTTGTTCGTCCTCATCCTCGGCATCATCTTCTTCCCCGTCTTGCAAAGGCACTGGACTTATCCCCAGTGCCTTGTAATGGTTCCGCTTGTCGTGGTCTGTCATTTTGTTGCACAATGCACACCTTCTTAGCTTTTTTGGTTGACTTGCCGTCTCAATAGAGCTTTTCATCCGCGTAGATCTCTTGCGGCCTTTCGTTTGCGATATAATTGGATCCGAAGGCCGGATATCATTGTCGGCTCCCTCCCCCGGCTCGTCATCTTCTGATCCCGTCGTAGGCTCGGTGTCAACCGCATTGCTGACTGAAGCTGCTTCCAATTGGTCGACGATGGGCTCTTGCTGCTGAGCTACCTCGAGGAGATGTTTATATCCGACCATTGTAGCAGCACCCTTTACGGACAAACGGGTGAACATCGTCACCAGATGATTATACCGCAACGTCTCTGATTCTTCAAAGTCAGTATACGGGTGCTCCGGAAAGGAAATGGTACCGTGCAACCTGTTTGCACCTTTCGTCCAACGTGGCAGGACGTATTTATCGGGGATTGTCCTGATATTCTTCTGTGTGAAAAACCGCAGAATGTGTCTACACAGGATGCCATGGAACTCAAACTTCTTACAAACACATGTCACCGAGTCCGTCAATGTGTCGTGGGTCACCGTATAAATTCTGCGCAGCTTCTCAGGGACGAGGTCATTCACGAGCGAATAAACCTTGTACTCACGCGACGACTTTTCTGCCACCTTATATATACTGTATCGGCCCGATTTTTGCAGCTCTACTTGGTATAGCAGGAAGATCTCCTTCGTATAGACTTTGGCACCGTTCAGCTCCAGCGGGGTCTCAAGCAACCTTCTCCTTTGCTTGTACGTGGTTGCAAAGTCTGCAGCCCTTTCTTTCACGAACAACGACGCAACCGCTTTTTGTGCTGATGTGACGAAACTCTTCAAATTGGTAGCTGTACCCACATAATTATCGAACGTGGCATTCATAGATTCACTCCTGCCCGTCGTTTTCATGCCCGCAGAAAAATGACTTCTCGTGTAAACACCAATCCATTGCTCTTTGAGCCCGTACAAGTGCTGGAGCCACTCGTTGTCTTGCAATGAGTAATCCCGAACAAGCTTTTCCCACCTCTCCTCGAATTCCTCAATCGTTAATGACTTGAGGACGCATTTGTCAAAATCCTGTTTAAAGTCTGGATACTTTGCGTACATGTGATGCAGACGTTCAGGGTATTTGTTGCTTATGTGCCAAGTGCACAAGTTGTGTCGAGTATCTGGGAAGACGGTAGCAATAGCCTTCTTCATTGCCAAATCTTGATCGGTGATGATAACAGTCGGTGCTTTGAAGTTCATTGCTTCCAGCCACACCCTAAACAACCATTCAAAAGAACTCTCGCTCTCGTCCCTTAACAAGGCGAACCCGAACAGGATGGAGTGATAATGATGATTGACGCCCGTGAAAGGAGCGAACGGCATCGAGTACTTGTTGGTACGGTATGTGGTGTCGAAAGTCACGACATCCCCAAAATGCTTATAAGCTAGCCTCGAACGACCGTCGACCCAAAAAATTGTGCTAACTCGATGCTCGTCGTCAAGTTTATAGTCGAAGGTAAACTGCGGGTCCTCCATCTGCATCCGTTTCAATAGGCTCATTGTCGCTTGCGCATCATTGAGGTCATACGCGGCTCGTCTATGGGTTCGGACCGCGTTCCGAACGTCTGTCGTGTTAAAGTTTAAATTTTGAATTCCCCCAGCCTGTTCAGCAAGAACATTAATCATGTCGGTAGGTCCTAGCCGCGCATCGCTCATTGTGTGAATTAGGCTCCTCGCGACCTTACCCACCTTCTTGTGTTGATGCATCTGACTCACCTTAGAAGGGGTTACTAACGGGTGATTGTGTGCCAGTTCCAGGCTGGTAATAAGCCAATGATCTTGTTTGGCTTTATAGCTTACGAACATCTTGACCTGGCAATTCGTGCGCGCAAAGCAATCCCGTCTTCTCCGCGCATACCCTATTTCGTCATCATCACTGTCATCGTTGCCTACGCGTGTCTCATTTTGCACTGGGTTTCTGCCCCTATGACACTCGTATAAGCGAGAGCATATCCTTTTCGATACGCTGCTTGTTCTTGTAGTTTTTATTCTAATGCCAAAACCAACCCTCAATGAATAAGCTCGAAAACATTCTCCAGCTTCTTCCAACGTTTGAAAGGTTCGTCCTAGATACGGATCACTAGCATCTACGGGGGTGCTGGAGCTCGATACGAAATCAGACATTGTGAAAAAGACCTATGTAGAAATAGAATACGCTTATTATCTCAAAATTATCTTGACGATTAGACCGATTTAGGATACCATATACATAATCTCAAAAGTGTCTCCTATTTTGCTAATTATATATTTACTGAACATAACAAATTAAAATTACTAAGATAAACGGTAGCAAGATCACAAACTTTACCTTGCTTGAGTGATGCTTGAACCAAAAGTGTGTTACTCCAAGAAAAGCTTGAAGGGTGCTGAAAATGGAAGCAAGTGAATCTGAAAGCCCCGCATAAATTTTGCTGAAAGAGCCGAGTAGGGATAGATTCTAGGATACCAGGGGACAGTTCTCGGGGCTCACGCCCGAGACTTTATAGGCGACCGAGGGGACAGGCCCTGACATGTGTCAGCCTAGAGATCGTCCGCCATACAGTATGGCGGACGCCTTTTTCCTGACACATGTCAGGAACAGAAAGGCGTCCGCGAGACAGTCTCGCGGACATGGGAGGAGGGCAAAAAGGTAAAATCCCGTCCGCGAGACAGTATGGCGGACGGGGATCAGTTTTGGAAAAAGGCGCGATCTGGACCGTCCATCTTTCAGGATGGACGGTCAGATCGCGCTAGCAACTTAACTCCATTTGCTAGCGCTATCAATGGATCAGCTCCCTATATATATATATATATATATATATATATATATATATATATATATATATATATATATATATATATATATAAGTTTAGGAAGTGAAATTAATAAGAAGTTTAAATTATAGTAAAGTGATATTAACAAAAGTTCAAAAATTAACCTGAAAAGGATTGTCAAAAGTGCAGAGTCAACGGGAAGAAGTTATGACTATAACAAAGTTTATAAGACGAAATGCCTTAGGAGCTTAAATGTTGTACCTTTAAAATCAAGAATCAAGCGAACTTAAGAGATTTATCAGGACACATATAAAAATTGAGTTACTTAGGCAACAAATTTAGTAGCCCTAATTTTTAATGATCTTTCTAAAGTTTTTCTATATTTGCTTTTAGAGTTTTGACACTTTTTTCCAGCAAACAGCACTACTAAAGTTTAAAATATCATCACTTAAGATTTTCAGTATTATTCAATATCCATCTTGTTTCTTTCTGTACAGTGATGATCATTTTTTGTAGCGATGATTATTAAGGGTCAAAAAAATATTGCCCATGACATAAGGTTTTGATCAAACGAAAATACTGAAAGATGAAAAGACCAGAATGTCCATCACATAGGAACATAATTTCACAAATGTCATTCCTCGTCCCTTCATCTCCCCATACAGCCCCACCACCATCACCCCTTTACACTTCTTCAGCTTCAACACACACACACACACAAGCTCCTGCAAACCCCACAATCGGCCATAACCATAGCCACAATCACGTCCCTTTATTATCGTGTTCCTCAGCTTTCTCGCCTTTCTTGAGCCTTTTCACCCCAGTAAATTGTCATAACTTTCTCACTCTAATCACTTGCAGCAAACCATCATGATTCAACAAATAAAAATGCAAATTTGGGGTTCCAAATCTAGAAGAAGGGAGATAAGATTGTTGTTTGTGTCAACCCAACACCATGGTAGTCGCTGCCATTAACCACCACCAGAGTAGTATTTCACCACCACTAATCAACCTACCACTGCGTCCAATCAACCCACCACCGCCTGAAATCCACCTTCTACAAACCACATTCGCCATCAATCAGCCTTCCACGACCCCCACACCTCTAGTTAACAGGCCTACACACACACACACACACACACACACACACACACATACTTAGCCAATGTTATAGACTTATGACTGATTTGGCAGCTTTGAAATTTGCATGTTTATGTTGCTACCGAGGATGTTTACGGTAGTGGAGGCGTCTGGACGGGTGAGATAATGTGGAGGCCGACATTCGTCGATGATGGGATAAGGTGGGTCATGGGTGATGCTGAGCCAATTTGCCAACTTTCAGGTTGAGTGCTTGCCGAGAAAAGTGAGGTGGCGAGGTGGGGGGAGAATTTGGATTAAAAGCCTAATTTGAAAAATTAGGATTTATAAATTTTTATATTTTACATACCTTGTAGATTAAAATGAGGGCAGTATTGACATTTAAAAAATACACATTAATGACATAAGCAAAAAAATATATTTTGTAACAGATCAATACGGCTTTACCTTTTAAAACTTAGTATCAATTATTGTAATTTTATCCTAACATCAGGGAATGGGTTATTTTGATGATGATAATTTTTAAGGTTATGTTTTGATATAGTTTTCTTCAAAAGTGAACAGACTCTTAGCATCATATTTATAAGAATAGGTTAGGTCAACTCCCACATTTTATCACTTAAAAATGCATTAGTAAACTTTTAACCTCTTTAACAATAAATTATTTATATTGAGCCAAAAAAATTACAGTTTAGTCTAACCTTCTTAAAATTAAAAAATACACGTAGTTGTTGTAAACCTTTTATTTCTAAAAAGGGTATTTTTAATGAAAAAATGTTTAGTCATTCCGTTTTGATTATATTTATAGTCTTTTGTCACTAAAAGATTCATTAGTGAAACTTTTTATGGTCAAAATGTTTTAAGTCAGCCAAAATAGTAGAATTTAGCCTCACCTTTTAAAAAGTCAAACTATTTAGAAAACTTTTAAACTTGAAAAGAATAGTTTGAGAAAAAAATTAATTATTTAATCCCTTGCGTATCAAAATTTGAGAGTTTTTAAACTCAAAAAAAATTATTAATCATTTGACCCAAAATAAATTGGAGTCTTTATCAATTGGATTTCATCTAATCCTATCACTTAAAAGACTGAAATATACGAATACAATAACTATATAAATAATATATAATCATGTAAATATATGATACCTAGGGACACAGTAGATCATAGAAAGACAATAATCATATGAAGAATATGTTGTCATGCAAATAAGGGTATTCCAATAACTCTAATACGAATATAAGATTATGTACTTGCCACGAACTGAAGATATATTGACCAGCGATTCATATGCTTTTAAAATTTCTAAAGCTCCACTTTTACGATAACTTTCTTACGCAAATATGTGTCTGCAATTGAAATTTAGAATTAAACTTCAGTTATATAATAGTTTTAATGTACGAATATGTTTGCATTGAAATGCATATAGATGCAAAATTACTGAAATTTGTAGCAAACACATCAACATAAAATTATGTTATACAAAATTGAAAAAGGATTGAAGTTTCTGACAAAACATTCAATTAAGTAGATTATATTTATTCTTAAAAGTATAGAAAACACTTTCTCAACAAGTTATAGTAGCTCAGAGATATTTAACTCATTAATTGAAATTGATGGAGAAGATGTAGTGGGTCTGAGGTATTTAGCTTTAACGTGAATGAAGGTTGTAGGTTTTGATAAAAAAAAAATTTGGTAATCAAAGAACATACAAGAGTTCAAGGGTGATTTTCTAGGTTTTTATAATATTTTTTTTCCTTTTTTCCTAAAAGACAAAACAACTCTAACTAAAGCATAAATTCGGGTATTCTAAGGAAATATGCTTGATATCCTAAAAGAAGTCAAGTACACCCTTATTTTTTTTTTATAACAAAATTCTAATTCAACCTAATTCAAAATGGGTATTTGATGGAAAACAATTAGTAAAAAAAACCTGTAATCAACACTGATTTTGGATAAAGATTTCAATTTAAAAAGGGTGTCTTAAAAAAATAGCCATTTAACTCTATTTAGGATTACATATGGATTTAGAAAATCCTAAAAAACTCTAGTTTTGCAACAGCTTCCTTATACCAATATGCGTGTTTTCAAAATCTAGAATTAAACTTCAGGTTTACAATAGTTTTAATGTATAAATATGTTTGTATTAAAATCTAGATACGCATCAACATACAAATATGAAATAAAAAAATTAAAAAGGATTGAATTTCTGACAAAATATTCAATTTAGTTTAGGTATATATCATTTCCCAAAAAGAGCTATAAAAAACTCTGTAGGTTATTTTCTTTAATCAAATATGATGGAGAACATGTAATAACTCTAAGGTAATTTAACTTTAACATGAATGGAGGCTGTAGGATTTAAAAGGAATTTTTTTCAATAATTAGAGAGCATGCATGAGTTTAAGGATAATTTTATATAATTTTCATAGGGTTCCTTTTTTCTTTTTTTTTTAATGAAAGTCAAAACAACCCTTTACTCTAACAAAAGCATATATTCTAATAAATTAAAGATATTTTAATGAAAGAGGCCTGTTACCATATGAAAACTCAAAAGCATTCTTATTTTTTAGTCACACTCTTATAAAAATAGATGTTTAATGAAAAGGTTTTAAATCAAAAGTCAAAGCAATTCTTAATTCTAACCAAAACATATATTCCAATAAAGGTATTTTCAGAAAAGAGGCTTTATATCCTATGAGAAGTCAAAAACACCCTCAGTTTAAATAATACTCTAACTTAATGAAAGTCAAAACAACTCTTTACTCTATAATTAAACTTCACGTTTACAGTAGTTTTAATGTATAAATATGTTTATATTAAAATCTATATACATGCAGAATAATTCAAATGTGTAGCATACACATCAACATACAAATATGAAATAAAAAAATTAAAAAGGATTGAGTTTCTGTCAAAATATTCAATTTGGTTTAGGTATATATCATTTCTCAAAAAAGGCTATAGAAAACACTGCATGTTATTTTCTTTAATCAAACATGATGGATAACATGTAATAACTCTAAGGTAATTTAGCTTTAACATAATGGAGATGGTAGGGTTTGAAAGGAATTTTTTTCAATAATTATAGAGCATGCAGGAGTGTAAGGGTAATTTTATATAATTTTCATAGGGTTCCTTTTTTCTTTTTATAATGAAAGTCAAAACAACTCTTTACTCTAACAAAAGCATATATTTCAATAAATTAAAGATATTTTAATGAAAGAGGCTTGTTACCATATGAGAACTCAAAAACATCCTTATTTTTTAGTCACACTCTTATTAAAAATAGGTATTTAATGAAAAGGTTTTAAGTCAAAAGTCAAAACAATCCTTAATTCTAACCAAAACATATATTTCAATAAGGGTATTTTCAGGAAAGAGACTTTATATTCTATAAGAAGTCAAAAACACCCTCTTTTTTAAATAATACTCTAACTTAAAAAAGGTATTTAATGGAAAAAAAGATGTTATAGGTCAAAAACACACTTACTCACCCTTAATCTTTTACGGAAATATCAATTAGAAAAGAGTACTTTAAGGAAAGAAAAGATTAGTCATTTAAGTCCATACGTGCTTTTGTATATGTATATATATATATATATATATATATATATATATATATATATATTTGGAAAATGCACTTATTGATAATTTTTGGAAAACATGGAAATTACTTGGCTTGTGTGTCTTAATCCGACCGACAACCATGATGTGATTGGGCCAACCATTTCCAAATCCATGGGTGTCATCACAGTGGCCCTTCAAATCAGAAGGCTTAACAAATCATGAAACCTCATTTTCTTGTCCTCTATGATCTTTAATTGGTTCTTCTTTTACTTTTAATGATTGTCTTTGAACCTCCAAGTCATGAAAACTTTACACTAAAAGATGGGCCTCTCTTCCTTCCAAAAGATGTGCCTTTACAAGCAGCTATTCAATCCATCGTCCATATGTAGTAGTTAGGTTGGTAAGGAGGTTGAGAATCTTTGCACCCACTTTAAGTAGTAGTTGGTTCAACCAAATGACTATTGCATCACACTTCTCGTGTTACATTATCCATTCCAAATCTGCTTACAAAGGTTGTGTACAAAAGTAGTCCCCATGTAAGCATCGCATATTTCTTCCATGACTCCAGGGCTAGAGGAAGAAGACACCGAGTTTGAGGCTAAAGTAGAGCAAATCTAGATAAATTTATGGTCGGCGATTAGGATCTACATTCGTTTAGGATGGATGCGATGACAATGATGATTACATGTCTTATACCTAATTGAAACTTTTGGCCGCCTTGATAGATTTTTACACGGACATCGAATTGATATTAAAGTATCGTTTATTTCTCTATTATGGCGATCGCTATATCATTTTCGACCCATTTAATTTCTCCAATTTAAAAGTTCAAGAAGCACATATTAAAAAGTCAGGATTTTACTTGAAAATACTAAGAAGGCCAAACAATCACTGGCCGCTCAATAGTATAACCAAATAATTCTGGCTGCCCTTTCCTTTGAAGCTAAAAAAAAAAAGTTACAACGAGAGGGTGATGTTTTTGTCAGCCTTTGTCAACGTTGTGCATGTGTGCGTGTCTCTACACAAGTTAGTTAGACACAAGTACTAATTCATGTCACGTTACTGGAGCAAATGACTTGAATCCAAGCTCTTTAACAAGTCTTTAACAACCTCGCGATCCACTTTTATGGTAATAAAAAGAACTTGTTTACTCTATTAGACAACAAAAAATAAGCTAACACAACCTTAATTATGATTCATGAACTTACTGATAAGTAGAGAAGAAGAAAGTAAAGCAGCTTTGATTGCAATTACAGTGACTTCCATGACCCCTTTTGCCACGGTCACGTGATTACAGGGACTCTGTTACCCCCTCATTAACTCTCTTGTTCCTCTATCTTCGACCTGATTTCGGGGCCATTGTGGTCCTCACTTGTCATCCACGGAATTATTGTTTTTTTTTTTTCCCTTCCTCTTCTTTTGCCTTTTGTTTTCATTTTGCTTATTTCTTACTCCACTTTTTGAAGGAAGAAAAGATTCATAAACGTAATTCCTCTCAAGCAGTATCGACTTTCATACTTAACTGACTTCTTCTTGTCCGGACTCGACTTCTTTAGGGCCGAGTGAAGAACACATGCGGTCGTTTAGAACTGTGTATTGTGCTCAAAAATTGCCAAGAGGTTGTCAAAACAACAAAAATTTGTGTAATGGTCGGTTTACTTTTAGGCAAGATTGATATTTCGCAGAGCTAAATTTACTTATCTCTTACTCTCCTTTGTAAAGGAAACACGATCAAACAAATGTAACATTTCAAGTGGAGATTGATTAAAGAGCACCCTTAAAACCCTTATGGTGTACTTTAACGGTCAGTTGTTTTACCTCTAGAAATACTTTTTCTCTGACGCTAATCAACTTTAAAAATGTGATTGACCTAAAATCATCCCAATTTTATGGGTCCCTTCTCCATTTTTCTTTTAACATAAATGAAAGAAACTGGACAATTAATGGGGTTTTATTGAGCCGATGATTACATCCTTCAACCTCAAATTTTTTATTTCCTTAGAAATCAAATTAAAAATAAAATAAGCAAGAAAGTTTATTCTAAAGAAATCGTAGTAAAATTAATTTATTAGGCAAATTGACGAAAGTATGTTTGTGAAGCAAAACGGCGCCGTAACTCTAAAAGCCGAAATTTTAACGCCAAAAATCATCAGACTTCTCTCCCCTCTTTATAAAGGCGATAACAAAGCGCTGAAAAAGGAACACGCTTCACCGACCCACCGCCGCGTCTAACCAGGCAATGCCGCCGGGAATATAGCCGCCACCACCATCGCCACCGTAACATCCGGCCACACAGCACCACCACCACTCTTCTCACAATGGCAGTCACCAAACACTCATCCACCCCAACCACCGCCACCCGCGACTTCAAGCACCGGGTCCTCACCTGCCTCACCAAGCTATCCGACCGCGACACCCACTCCGCCGCCGCAAATGAACTCGAGTCTATCGCCAGAACCCTGACCCCCGACTCTATATTACCGTTCCTCTCCTCTATCTCCGCCACCGACGCCACCGACAAATCTCCAGTCAGGAAACAGTCCCTCCGGCTCATCTCCCTCCTTTCCGAAACTCACGGCGACATTCTCGCCCCCCATGTCTCCAAGCTCCTCTCCGCCGTCCTCCGCCGCCTCCGGGACCCCGACTCCGCCGTCCGCTCTGCCTGCGCCGCCGCCGTCTCCTCCATCTCCTCCCACGTCACCAAGCCCCCCTCCACCTCCATACTCAAGCCCTTGACCGACGCTCTTTTCACGGAACAGGACAAAAATGCACAGACCGGAGCCGCTTTATGTTTAGCCGCCGCGATAAGTGCGGCGCCGGATCCGGATTTAAACTACTTGCGGCGGCTAGTGCCAAGGCTGGAGAAGCTGCTGAAGTGTGAGGGATTTAAGGCAAAGCCAGCGCTTTTGACGGTTGTTGGGAGCGTGATCGGAGCGGGTGGCGCGTGTAGTGAGGTGGTGGTGAGGAATTTGGTGGGTTGCTTGGTGGGGTGTGTGGGGAGTGAGAACTGGGCTGCGAGGAAGGCCGCTGCAGAGGCCCTGTGGAGGCTGGCGGTGGCGGAGAGGGATTTTCTGGTGGAGTTTAAGGCTTCTTGTTTGAAGACTTTTGAGGCTAAAAGATTTGATAAGGTTTGCTTTAAAATTGGGATTTTATTAATTCATTTAATTGTGGATTTGGTTGTTTAACTGTTGCTGATTGCGTGTGGTGATGATTGTGTAGGTGAAGTGTGTGAGAGAGAGTATGAATCAGATGGTGGAGGCTTGGAAGGAGATTCCTGATGCATCAGATGAGGTCTCGACGCCGCCTGAATCCCAGGCTTCGTGTAAAGGTATAAAATTTATACGTGTTTTCTTCTGCTTTTGTTTAATTATCAATTTAGATTCGATAAAGTTGCTAGGATCAAGTTCGCATTGTATGCTGATGCATCATTGTAGTTGCAAATTCTTAGCAATTTTGTTCTGGTTGACATTGTCAAAAGTTTGAAGTTTCATCATTCTACTGCTTTGGGTTGTTGTTATTCTGATTGCCCTCCTTATCCTTTAATTTTCCCAAATCAAGCGTTCCCGGAACCAGTTCGCGTAAGGAATCACTTAAAGAGGGGCAACAGGAGATGGTTTAACCTCCCGTGCCCTCTCTTTTGTCTGTACTCACGGTAGAAGTATACCCCAGATCCAATTTTCTTTCACATTCCTGTGCTGTCCCACTTCGACCCCTGCCCTCAAAATTGATGGTGCATATATATGCACCACTACATCTACGAACAATTCGAAATAAGTAAGATATTCCTGAAAAAAGGGACTTTATTTCATAAACCATCAGTGAGTGAGTTTTTCGATAGTGTATAATCTTATTATGCTGTTTGTATTGAACAATTACAGAGGTTGCTAACAATGGGCGCTATCCACCTGGCTCTAAAACATCTTACACTGCTAGCTCGGGAGCTCCTCAAATAAAGAAGAAACACATATTGGCTAACAGTGGTTCTCCCGTTACTACTGCTAGGAAAAGTAGTCCCTTAGATAGCACCAACAAGAATAAAGGTCCAGCAATGTTCAGAAAGCTGGACCGTAAGAAGGTCGGTAGTTGGAAAGTAGGCATTGATGCTTCTTCAGTGACTGTGGTTTCTGAGGGTGATGTCAAGGATAGATATGAGAAAGGATTGGAGGGAGGCGAAGAGAGAAACCGAAACACAAAGCCAGAAATAAGACGAGTCCTCTTTAACAAGAAGTCTGATGAAAAGGTGCACAACTATGGTGGATCTGATGTCGAAGAGACGTCGGTGACCATTGCTGTAGCAAGTAACGTCACTGAGGATCTATCTAGGAACCAGAGAGATTGTGAGGATCTGTCTTTGATCCGCAAGCAGCTTGTTCAAATTGAAACTCAGCAATCCAGTCTGTTAGACCTCCTCCAGGTAATTTGCTTATACTTGAAAAAACAGGTTTGCACGAAGTGATCTTTTCTTAACTATCTTTTGATATTTGTTGTAACTTGGAACAATAACAAAATTGTCGAGATATTTTCATTAGATGTAATTATGTAATAGAGAGAAGACAACTCAGTAATACACTCAGAAACACTTTGCCGATAGACCGCAAGAAAATGTTTAACATGTGAGACAACAGTTGGTATGTATCTTACTTGCACACTTTAACGACGACGTTAAGAGTAATTGTCAGATTAGTTATTTGGGAGGAAGGCCTCCACTTATTGGTGATTAGGCCATGCTAAGCACCTCGAATTGTCTTTCATAATTTCCCTATAACCTAACTTTTACATTCCACAAGAACACAATGCGATATCTCGAATATGAGATCCTTATTCACTAATTTGGATTTTGCTTTTTAGAAATCAATTTGTTTCTTAATTCCTATGATGTTCGAGCAGTTTGTTAACTTACCCATGTTTTCACATGGCTTCTTGTCATTACTAGGTTCAACATTCCAACTAAAATTTTTCGTAGGCTTGTTGCCTCAAGCATAGTGAAATGCTCTTGTAATCGTAACAGATCTGTTGCCATTTCGCATCCTTTGAACTGTCTAGTTGTGTTTTGAGTTTTTTGATACATGTGTGAACCCTTTCCTGACAGTTTCTCCAACTCTTCATGAATGCAGAGCTTCATTGGTAGCTCACACAATGGGATGCATTCTTTGGAGACAAGAGTCCATGGATTAGAGCTGGCTTTGGAAGAGATATCATATGATTTGGCTGCATCAACTGGAAGGATGTCAAATACCGAGTCTACAGGAGGCATGTGTTGCAGGATACCTGGTGCAGATTTTCTGAGCTCTAAGCTCTGGAGGAGAGCTGAAGATCGGTATTCAATCTCACGGTTCTCTCCTTCTGGCGGAACACCATCAGTGGCAGCAATGCACCACATGGTCGATAAGAATCGCAACGCTGAAACATTCAAGGTGGATAACAGGAGATTCCCTCGCCATGCTGCTGGCAGGTTTATTGTGAACCCATTGGCTGAAGTGTGCAGTGACTCCCTGGGCATTTCAGAGGTTTCCTCAAAGAGAGGTCCACGGGATATTCACCATGCCGTATGACATATCAGCAACAGATCATCTGCCGAAATTGTCAGTGGTATTATGTCCATTCTAGTCATTACATTATCTGGAGTCTCAATTCTAGATACTAGTACTATTTTGGCAATAGAATTGCTAGACTTGCATAGTTAACTTGTAACGTTAGGCTGATGAGCATGTAATAGTATCCCATCTAAACAGTATACATGTGTAGTTCTATCTGTTAGACTCATAGTAGATGACCACGTGGGGTGGAAGATCGACAACACATTCTTGACTTCGCCGCTGCTTTATCTTCCAATATGAAAAGTAGATAGTGAACATTTATAAGCATTTCCTAAGAGACTCATTGGGCAAGCATTTAGAGAGCTTCTTCGACTTATGAAACCTCCACTAAGGGGTCTTCTCTCTGGCCTATTTACTTTAAGATAGATCATTAGAACTGCTTCCCATTGGTTGTAACACTGAAATTTTCTCCTGGTGTATATCGGGATAGCCGTGGGAGAAATCATGTTATAAATTCGTTCTGCGTCATATGAACTCTTCCTGAGGAATTATGTTTGTGCAGCTTAAAAGAGGTCTGGCATCTGATATGAAACTTGTTTGCCTATTCTTCTGTTCAGCAGGGTACCTGTGCGGATGGAATCCGAACTATGGAATATAACCAAGGAAGTGAAGATATAATCTAGCTTGGAGGCTTGATTTTTAAGTGAAGTATATGACAGAGGGTAATTCTTTGTTCCTGGTAACTATTGAATTAGTTTGCTGTCACGTCTGAAGAACTGACTTCATCCAACTCTCCTTTCCAATGGCTTTGGATTATTCGGTAACAACTCATGTAGAGAGTTCGAGCATTACGAGCACAATTTTCTTCTCTCTCCAGGTACAAGTCTAATATCAGCAGGAAGTTCCGATTATCAGGCAGATATACAAAGTGTTTGTATATAGAGAAAAAACTATTCTTTTCTGGTTTTTTTTTTTTTGGGGGGGTTCGCGACTTGAACCGTTTCTTACTCTTTGTTTGCTGCTTTATTTCTACACGGTTTGTAATGATACCACCAGAGTTTTCACAATGAAGCTGTTCAGGCATGCGTTTTATGATGAGACTAAAACCTGGTGTTCATAGTGTACCTGATCATTAAGAGAGGTAGATGGAGGGGGCACATCACCCACACCTTCGGTCGATTTGCTTTAATTGGTGGGCCTTGCTCCATTGCTGGTCGGTGAGATTTGTTTGCTGATCATAATGTGTATATTATGCATCAGTTGGCCAACCACCAAAACCTTCGGTTACTGCAGTTGGATTCTTGGACAGTTGTTGACTTGCTACACTAAAGTCCTCCGAAGTGGAAAATTAGTTGGCCAGCAAAAGAAAAAGAAGACGTAGACTGGTTTAGGCGTTTAGCTACCAAAGATCCTGCATAGAATTAACAGACCTAATCATGCATCTGAAGCTGCTTCTAAAAAAGACCGGTTGAATCCCTCAAACTTGAAGCAAATATCCCATAAGGCTGTGTTTGGTAACAAGGATAAAACTCCGGATAGGACATATAAAGGCGAATAAGGCCAAACAAGTTATACTGTCAGATAAGGCCGGATAAGCAAAAAACTCATGCCCAGCTTTTGGACCAAGTTCGGATTATAAGTCAGATGCGCAATTTGCAATTTACAAAAAGTGTGTACTACAAAATTTTCAAATCTAAAACAGCCGGTGGAGAAGACGGCGGTGGACAGAGAAGATGGGTCGAGGGGGAGGATGACCAGTGGACGGCGAAGACAGTGCAGAGTGTGTGGGGCCTGCGACCACGCTCCCAAGGTACAGAAGTGGGATAAAACATGTCCAACAGATATTATATCCAACTTTTAAGTGCGCGGCCAAACGCGGAATATGATTTCTTTTATCCTGTCCGGAGCCTTTATTCTTGTCGCGAAACACATCCTAAGGGTCTTCATTCGTTTAAGCATGTACCCACAGCATCCACCATTCTTTTGGCCTCAGTATAACCTTGAGTAAGATCTCCAAGTTTGTTCAGGTGTTTTAAAAGCAAAAGATGTTATGTTAGTTAACTAACATTCTGCCCAAAATTAACAGACTTAATCAGACATCTGAAAAGCTGCTTCTAGCGAAACTTGTTGAATCCCTCAAACTTGCCCAGGCCACAGCAGTAGCCACATGATAACCCGAAGTAACACAAGGAAACTGAGCTTTGTCACCTATACTTCGTATAAGTTTTTGCGTCCAAGAAGGTCATAACATGAAAACATTTTGCAGGTACTACAGACGAGCAAGTAACAATTCTAAGACGCATAATAAGTCAAAACAAGTATATATAGCAATTACTATGCTCACTTCATGGAAACAAAGCCACATTGAACCACACTTCAGTTTATGCTAATTCCTATCCTTGTTAAGTATTTTATGAAAGCAGATGCACCACTCACCCTGGTGCGGAAATTTATTAAACAAGCTTAGAATTGTAGAGAAGTACGGGCATTAAGTCTCTAAATGTTCGCTTCGGCTTGGAGTATGCTGTTGAAAACTCTCTAGCTGTCTCTGCTAAAGAAATTTGAATAGTAAAACCCGGGGACCAAACTATAATTAATGAATTTATAAACCTCGTACAAATGGCATTATGGCTTCCGATCTTCAGACCCACCCTGGTCAATATTCTGCAGAAAGAAAATGACCAAACGTCAGACATCTATTTGGCAAAGCAAATGCAACAGCAGTAACTCAAAATTTTAACAGCAACAAGACTATTAAATCAAGAAAGCAAGAAAGAGAATGGGTTTTTACCCCCTTCATTCTCAAAATCCTATGCTGAATAATAACACTTCTACAGTGCCCAAGTACTGAAAAATAGAGAAATTAAGGAAAAATAAAAAAAAACAAGCTACCAAGATGCAAAATAAAACAATATCACAGAACCAGTCCAAATCCAAAACAATTAGTTCAGACAATCCAATAGAATCCCACCACAAGAAGAGAGAGATTGTGAAGATAATGTAAGACACCAGTATGATACTCCATAAAACACACACACCTATGCATAGGGAGCCCATCCCCCCCAGCACTGGGAAGGGCTCCCCCCATCCCAACCCAGCTGCAATCGTTCGCAGATGGATTTTTTTAAAAGCTTGAAGTAGTACACCAGACTGTGGGGAATTATTCACATTGACCGACTACAACCCCCCCCCCCCCCCCCCCCCAAAAAAAAAAAAAAAACCCTTTTTTTTTCTTTCAAAATGTCAATAGTTTCATGTGTTACTCATAAGCATCAGCCAGCGCGCCACATAGTGTGGCACACTACACGAGCTATTATTTCCTTAGTATCTCTCTCTTCGTTCTTTCTTTCTTTCTCCCCTTCTCTTTCCTCTCTCCTCTCTTTAAGTTGCCCGACACGCACTGTCACAAACCATAGTCAATGACCCAAAACTGATGATGGCCGTTGTGTACAAAGGGGAAAAGAAAGAGAAAAATAGGGCCATCCAAGCTGCCGCGCTCACCACAGCAATCATCTCACTCTGTCTGTGTGTTTATGTTGTGTGCGTGTGTATAACTGTGTATGTCATATGTGTGTGACTTTGCGTGCCGTGGTCCTGTGGCACTGCCCAATTTTGGGGAGTTTTCTTTTTGTGGGGGGGGTGTTGGGTTGAAGAGAGGAAATTTTGATGATATCACCGTCCATCCCATAATAGAACGGACAGTTACATTGTTTATTTTTTTGCCATAAACAAAGGGTAAAAAGGTAAAATGCATCGTCCTGTGCATTATTGGGCAGACACACTCAAAAAAATATCGTCTGGGGCATTATTCGGCGTAAAAGATCTGGACCATTCACCAATAGAATATGGACAGCTAAATCAGTCACAACAACTTAGCTAAGTCGCCAGTAGATCAACTCCCTATTTTATGTGTATATAAATATGAGAGCTAATCCGTTGATACCGTTAGCAAAATAGGAGAAGTTGTCAACACGATCTGGCCCTCCACGCGTGTTCTGTGAATGGCCCATTTTTTTTTGTTATTATAAGTATGTTCGCTACATAATATAGCGGACGATTTTTCGACAAAAATACCCTGCAATTTAAAAAGAGCCTATCCACTACATTATGTAGCGAATAAATCTTTTTAACTTTTTTCTTTCTCTCTCCTTCACCTCATTAATGTTCTGAGATTCTTTCATTTCTTTCTCCTCTCTCATCCGCTACATAATGTAGCAGACAAATTTTTTTAGCTTTTTTCTCTTTCTCTCTCCTTTATGACATTCTTTCCTTTCTCTCTCCTCTCTCCTTCTCTTATTAATTTTCCGACTCTTTCTCTCTCCTTTCTTTTCAGAAAGGGGTTCGAGTTTGCAAAAGTCAGTACCACAGCTTTTCCAATGCTGCTGCTTGTCAATTCATGTTTACTTATTCTTTATGAGCTTTGACAACGATTGGTTCATATTGAGCTTTGGAGGTTTTCAGCAAGGAATTGTGGGTACTGTTCAAAGTTTCCTCTCTTGTCTAGGTTGAGAAAAAGCATCTGGTTACTGTTCTCGCCATTTCAGTCGAATACAGAGTAGCGTCGGAGCACCCTCTCCCCACAGCTTATGAAGACTCTTGGACTGCACTTCAGTGGGTTTCTTCTCATAAAGTTAGAAACAACATCAACCCTGAGAGTAGAGGAGTCTGTCCAATCATTGGAAGTTCCAATCCCGTCATCTACCATGAATTTAGGTGGGAATTGCAGCTCTCAGGGGCATCTGCGACCAATATAGAGCATCTGAAAGGATCCTTTCTTAATCAAGAGCCTTGGTTACTTGACCATGCTGATTTCGAGCGGCTCTTCATAGGTGGCGACACCACTGGAGCTAACATTGTGCATAATATAACCTTGTGTGCTGGGATTGAAAATTTACATGGAAACACGAAAAAATTGGGAGCATTCCTTTGTCAACCGTATTTCTGGGGCTCGAAGCCGATTAGGTCCGAGTCAAGTCTTGGACATCAAGATAACATGATATGTAGGTCATGGAAGTTAGTGCATCCAACAACAACTGGTGGTATAGATAATCCAATGATCAATCCGTTTGCAGCCGGAGCTCCAAGGTCGTCTGAATAGAAAGAGAGAGAGAGAGAGAGAGTCAGAAAATTAATAAGAGAAGAGAGAAAAAAAATGATGAGAGAGAGAGAGAGAAAGGAAAGAATGTCATAACATTAACGAGGGAAAGGAGAGAGAGAAAAAAAGCTAAAAAAATTTGTCCGCTACAGTATGTAGCGGATGAGAGAAAGGAGAGAGAAATGAAAGAATCTCAGAACATTAATAAGGTGAAGGAGAGAGAAAGAGAAAAAAGTTAAAAAGATTTGTCCGCTACATAATGTAGCGGATAGGCTCTTTTTAAACTGCAGGGTAATTTTGTTAAAAAATCACACGCTACATTATGTAGCGGACAGACTTTAAAAAAACGCAAAAAAAAAATATGGGCCGTCCACAGAACGCGAGTGGACCGCCAAATCGCGCTGGTAACTTCTCCTATTTTGCTAACGCTATCAACTGATCAGCTCCCTATAAATATTAATATACCATAAGCATCCACTATTTATGTTACTAAGGTAGTTTGGGAAGGAACCCACGACATTACAAACCCGGAGAGTAGATAGGCAAAACAAAAATGATAGAGAGCAACCAAATAATAATGAACCAATTTTTCTAGAGTTTCAAGGTTTGTTTTAAAGGAGTTACCACAAAAGCACCTTAATAATCGAGTTTGTGGTTCACTTGGGCTCTACATGTACACAAGATGGTAACTTAAATCTCTTTATTGACAACAGGTTTAAGGATAATGTGTCTCATAAAGCCAAGTCCAGTTCAGTTATGGTTTAAAGATCAGGTCAAATTATACAGTGCCGCAGTAAGCTCAGCAATATTCACGTACTTCTGAGGATACCCGCTAAAACTCATTCTGATTTCTTTGGGTTGGCAGGGGTTCTCTTGATTTCAAATCTTCCTAACTTACTTAAACACACAGGAGGGTAAAAATTCCTGGGTTTTGTCCTGAAGGCATAATCTTAAAGAGATCTCACAAGTCATACCGCAACCATAATGCATTTCGATATAGTCCACTCTAATATCTTCTCTTATTTTCATGATCGTTGTTTAAGCAAAAGAAACAGTGAGAGAGCCTATATTTATTAAGGATCTAATTTGGAAGATAAAACTTTTTATGTCTGGCCCCTTGTCTGCATGCACTTCCTTATGTGTTCCAAGCAATATCTGCTTGTTCCTTAGTTGCAAGGAGCGAGAGTGGGAAGCGGCGGGGGGACCGCGGGAGCTTGGGAGCCCAAGCACATGGAAGAATCCAAGTTGGGAGTGGGTCTAATTAATAAATAGAATTTATCATTTTTATGCAATTAATAATGTGGTAGCTATACTAGAGGCATGAAGCACACACACACACGCACACTTGAAGTGTCGTTTAGCTAACATTCATAGTAACTAGTTGCTCTATTTTTTGTTCAGCAGAAACTCTAATATTATGTATGAAGTACTTGCGCAACGCTTTTTTGACTGATAGACCGATCATATAAGAGCCTGACATGACTACCCCTCAGCCATGTATCATTTGAAAAAAGGCCTATGTAAGGCCCACTCCCAGCAAACTAACCAGCCCTAGTAAATATCAGAACCAAGAACAGCGTGGGTTTCCCTTAGCAGCTAGCACAATCTCCATCAACTTTGCCAGCGAGACAACCTACCTTGAATCACACTCCGAACGAGATCCCAAACTGGGAGTGTAATTCGTGAATCTTAGGGAGATTCATGGTATCCGGCAACTAAGGCTTGTTCCTTTATGATCACATGGGATATGTAAGACTAACACATTGCTGTCAGGCAAGCGCTGAACCAGAACTCGACTGGATTCCTTTCTTTCCTTATAAAAACCAACTTTGCAAGTGATTTAACTTTCCTGGTTTCCCCCCATTGACAACATTGACACAGGACTCTAGAAAAGCCCAAAGCATTCACATGACAGTCCAACTGCTCATAAAAACCGAGAAAGCGTGAAACTTTTCCCTTTTCTTGCCTATTAAAGGCATCCTTTAACAAATTCTTCAAACCTCGGGAATCCATACCTACACTAATCTTTTAACCAAAAGCTCAATCTCAAGAAGTGCCACCCTCAAACATTTGAGAGCAGCTTACTAAAAGTGGGTTTGGAAGGCAAGTAAAAGCCATGCCATGTTCGATTCTCAGTAGTGTACTTAAAATTTCCCTAGCGTGTTCCACTATCAACTGGCACGGAAGATTCCACATTTTTAACTCTTTCTGCAGCTCACTCATCTCTCAAAGGTAGTTATAATCTGTCACTGGCTATAAACAAACCACCAGTCACCACCAAACTGCCTGGTGGAGCTTTTTAGACTCCCCCCACCCCAACCTCACCTCGCTTCAAGCTGGGTGGTCTTCTATTTCTTTTGTCATACGAGTATAACTTCTGGAGGACTTTTGAACTTTTAGATTTTGTCGTCAGGACAGGGCAGGGATTATTCTGGTTCATGGATGGGATGCAAAAAGGGCAAACTCTTATGGTTTACTATAGGGATGAGGGTTCCATCCAAATGGTGTCCGTGTCACCATCTCATAATTCTGCTGTCTTTGATCAGTAGAAGAGTGTTGTACTCAAAAAGATCTTGTTGAAGAGAAGCACTCTATGAAAGCACCATTGTTGTGCTGCTGCTGCTTGCGGGAAAGAGCGGTGAAAAGAATTATCAGGTCCACAACTTCAATAGTAGGTTTCTTGCAGCCCCAAACATAAAAGATGTGGTTGAACTATAGAATATAATTTTATTCAGCATGATAGAACAACGATAACGTTCTCATGCAACGAATTACGAATTAAAACACGCATTCGCAGAAGGAGAATATCTCATGGTGTGAATTGTCATCTATCCCAAACTAAGCACGTAAGTTCTACACCTTAGTTGCATGAACCGGGGGCTGGGGAGGGAATGGGAACGGGGGGGGGGGGGGGGAGCTTAAGCACCTGGAAGAATCTAAGGTCGGGAGTGGCTTGAATATAAAATGCATAAAGAGTACTACCACTTGTTAAATTTCAGTGTACACACTTTCTTCTTGAAAATACCATAAGTAACAGTGAATTATTCCTATCTACTCATCACAACAAGTGGCTACCAGTTGCTCGCCTTTGAAAATAATGAAGGCAAAGGTAGTTTCGCTGCTGCTCTTCACTTCTCAAGACATTTCTAGGGGGGCACATCTCCCATCTAATAGGGTCAGACATGGGGCCAAAAATGATTTGTGTGTGTGTGTGTGTGTGTGTGAGAGAGAGAGAGAGAGAGAGAGAGAGAGAGCAACGAACAAGGAGGCCTTAAGGACCTGAAGGAAGAGGAAAACAAGGAAAATGAGTCGAAAAGGGTTTGATTTTCAGGTACTCTCTCATTTGTTCCATGAATCTATATCCAGTTGACAGGATTGAGTTCCGATGTTAGCTTGGAATAGGATCCCATGGAGCTCCTAACTGGGGATCCCAAAAGCAAGAATCCGTGAGAGAAGCGTCATCGTGTGTAGAGTTTCCTGCTACTAAGTTCCACACAATCACATTGTTTCTCAACAGTCAATATTTCTCCCCATGTTTTATTTAGTCTACCCCTGTCCCATCATAGGCATATCCCGACACAAGTAACTCTTTCTTACTAGGGGATCTACGCTTACAGAAATCTTTTAGTAGGAATTGTACTATTGACAGGACTGCTGATTTTGTGGATAGACTAGTGAGTGAGAACCCAAGAAGTGGAATAAGATGGGTTCATCGTGCGTAACAAAATCAATATATACACAATAATATGTAAAATTGAACGCACTTGTGAGATCCTAGAAGCACCACTTACCTAAATGCCAAAATATGATAATCATAGAGCTAGAACTACTGCTAATAGGCAAGAAACTAGAGCGACAGTGCTTTAGCATGCAATGATTGTGGTCCAGAGGCTTCAAGTGAATATCCTCGTGCGGAAACTTTGGGGCATAAAGGAACCGGATAAATTAACATGTAGAATAACATATTGTTTGTGTTAAATTTCAGTGTCCGAAAAAGTTCTGACCTAATTATCTTCTACAGGTTCCTGTTGAAACTCTTTCAAGCTTGTTGCTGCAAATAATCAGCAACCCGGTTAAAACTATGGCATCAACCTATTATAACATTAACACATATTCATTGGGACTTAGTATAACACTGTGTAACAAAGTCATAGCTAACTTCAACAATCATTTACAGTTGCTTTCCCCACCCATCCACCCTCCACCCCCTCTTCTGATAGATGCAGAAGGTAGATGAATCTCAGCCCTTACATCCGGACGAGTCAAAATAACCCCAGTCGCTCACGATTGCGCAGTATCTAATCACGCTTTTGCAAAGCTATCCTCGATGTTTCTCTGTCTATTCAATGCAGAAGAAAGCATTGGCGACTAATAAATAGCGAATGAGCAAAAGTGATCCAAGTTTAACCTAAAACGACGAAACGTAAGAACAGAAGAAGCTAGGGTTTCAATGAATAGACAATATGCCCACTTAGAGAGAGAGAGAGAGAGAGTGGTTACCGTTTGGGCTTTGTGCCAAGCGAGGCCACGGTAGACATTGACGGAGAAAGTGGCGGTGAGATAAACGGTGGCGACGCCGAGGCCCGCCGTGAACGCCTTGAATGCCCAATCCCCGGCTTTTCTTGCCACTCCCATTTTTCGTCGCCTGTCCGCGAAGGAGAGCTTGAAATGGAAGCTCACAGGCCGGAGCTAAAGCGGTAGTGAAAGCGATTGATTAAGTTGACACGTAATTTGAAGCAAGCACATAACGATGACGAGGAGGGAATTAATTAAGAACGAGGGCAGCCGATGCCAAAATAAAAGGGGCGGCCGATGCCTAAAAGCGACGGCGCTGCCTTGCTGACACACGATAATAAGCTACCAAGTTCAACTGCTCTGGTCATCTTAGCCTCTTAAAATCAGACCACAAAATCATTACTAATTTCTTGCAAATTTTTTAAACCGGACGTGAATGATCTGATCCGTCTTTGATATGTTTGAAAAGGTAGACTTCGGGCGTTTGACGAATTTTTTTTTGTTCTTTTTTTTTTGAGTTTTAAAAATTAGGAAAAATGAGTGTTTTAACTCTTTTTTTTTAATTTAAAAACCCACTTTTTAAATTGTAGTGCCAAAAAAGAGGAAAAAACTCTTTTTTTCACTTTAAATTTTTTTTTTGAGACCTCCACCAAACGCACCCACTGCTGCCCGACAACCACCTCCGACCGTCGGCAGCCACCACCGCTGGCCGGAGGCCACCTCCGGCCACCACCGTCGCCAGACAGCAAACCTACAGCCACCTCCGGCCGGCGGCAACCACCACCGGGTGGCCACTCCGGAGTTTAACCACAGCCACCACCGACCGTCGGCAGCCACCACCGGGCAGCGGTGGGCGGTGGCCACCACCGCTGCCGGAGGCCATGGGCCACCACCGCCGGCAGCCACCTCCGGCCACCACCGCCGGCAGCGACTGCCGCGACAACCGCCGGCCACTACCACCGTCGACCACCGCTACGCCACACCACTGCCACCGCAAACCACCACAAAAAAAAAACTCAAAAAAAAAAGGGTTGTTTGACACACTTGTTTTTGTAAAAAAAATAATAATAATAAGCTGCTCTTTAAAAATTAACCACTGAAAAAAAAAGTTGTGTCAAACAGACCCTTTTTACGCTGCCCACGAGATTTAATAAAAAATAACTTTTGATTGAATACATTAATTCAGACGTAAATGATTTGTCTTTAACTAGTATAGTTCTGCAAGGATAAAAACTTATGGCCGAAAATATTAGGCCAGACTTGAATGCCTGCCTTCCGCATGCTTGGTAGGTTACCGCAAAAACAGCTTTGGGTTGAGTAAATTGAAAATTTTAGACACCGTAAATGTGCCACATTTTATTGATTACAGGACTTGGAGCCAAAAAGGGTAGCTCCCTTCTAAAAGGAATGGCATCCTTGGTGAATATGCTACCGAAAAAGGGTGGCTTCACTCCGAGATGTTTAAGCCTTTTAGAAACAACTTGGAGGGATCAAGAAACCTGAACTTAACGGATCAGGATCCCCTGCTGTAACCATGGGTTATAGCAGGGGTGCTGTCCCCATTGTTGTGAGAGGGAAAGAAAGAGGGGGATGCAAACCATGGTTACCCTCTCTCTCTCTTCCCCCTCTCAAAACAATGGGACAGCACCCCTTGTAACTCATGCTTACAACAGAGGATCCTGATCCGAACTTAACATACTTAGTTATCCGCATATAGTTGGAGGCCATCGGTGCTCGAGCAAGCAGTGATATGATACAGTAAGAGGAGCTGAATTTAGCGAACTGATGGCCTCAAGATTGAACCAAGCTTGACTTGTTTAGCTCGTGTATTGATCTGACAAGCATCACTCGTCGATCCAGAATACAGTCGAGTCACCTGAACAGAGAGATTTCTCTCACCAAAAACGCAATCCATGATCCAGGGACAACCATTTGCTCACACTAGCAACCATCAAACACAGTAAAAACCCATGGGACAACATCAGAAGATATGCGAAAGCGTTTTCTCATTTAACTCAGTGAGGTGTGCAGCACCTCTAGAATACTCCCAAGTTTACAACAAATTATTATATCCGGACAGGAGAAGCTACGACAATGAACAGAATGCCCCTGTATCATCAACCTTCTGGATTTTCAAGCCTCTCTTGATAAATTTGTTCGCCGTTGGATTGGAACATTATCTTCCGAGTCTTTGATTAAAAACCTTTGATATAATCTCACACTTCTTGATTATGCTATCAAACCAGGTTTATTGCCACCATTTTTTCTCGCTCAAATAAGCAACCCTGCAAAACAACCACGAGGAAACTATTTAGAATCTAGAAGGTATGAATTGCCATAAAAAATCATTATTCATCATTATAAAGGTGAAAAGTCCTAGGAGGCGAAAGCCGCACGGATGTTGAAACATTACAAGTGGAAGAGCTCAATGCTCCCCAGTAAACAGTCTAGTGCCCTATACAACAAAGGTTCCACATGTATCATTGTCCACCTGGATCAACTTTCTGCAGAAATACACTTTCACATTGCACATCACATCGAACAAAAATCCTCATATGAGAAATTTTTTATTTCAACCGTTCACTATTCTTGTCATCCATTTCTCAACTTCCAGAATAACTTTTTCCCATATATAAAATCCACTTATCAAAGAAGGAAATAATCTACTTATCAGGAAATGAAGCCCCCCACCCCAAGAAAAACCCTCCAAATTCAAAGCTAAGGAGATTGATAGTCTGAAACTTCTCCCCCTTCTTTCAGGGAAAGATAAGATGACTTAGCCAACCCCACTTGCCCACCCTTTCTGATCGCCCACCTAAGCGACAGATATTTTAAGATCACTGCACAACTAAGCGATAAAATGAACAAGGACCTTATTCAGATGATTAAAGCTGTATATGAGACCTAATAAACAAGACTTATGTTGGAGCCAAGTTTTTCTCAAAAGAATTAGATTAGTCAAAACAGAGATGCCACGGGCATTGCTGAAGAAATGGAACAATATGTCACGGGAAGTGGAATTAAAAGTCAGCCTCGAGGGAAATACAATCCAAAAAGGGATGAAATGGGAGAAGTGCTTTGGAAGAACAAAGCTGGAAAATGGTAGTTGCTCTGGTGCAATCATCATGCCCGAGTTTCAAGGCTGCAACGAGATGAATAACTACTCTTTACTGAGCTAGGTAAGACAAGAAGAAAAGATCTTGTTAACCAATATAACCTTATTTGCCATTGCCTATTGGGACAACAGGTTTGAGCAAACAAACAGGGACTGAAAAGGCCAAGATATAGCCCATAAGCATCAAACTCCAGTTACTTCCAATATCTTGGCTAATATTTGACCAGACAAGAAAAAACCGTGAAGTTGGTGTCCTCTCTAAGATGTGACCAGTACCATATTGTGGTCTTTTTGCTTAGATCGATGTGCTGGAAAAACAGTACCCAATGTAATAAACCTTACTATTTTTCACCTTGAACTACAAAACAAGCTGACTGCTAAATAGACCATGTATAACGGACTTTGTATCGGTTTAAAATCATCCAGCAGATTATCATGAATATGCCTTTCCTGGGTCAATGAGTACCATTTTGTGGTCTCACTTCTACTCTACTATTTATCCAAATCAGCTTATAAGAAGCACTCAGCAAAGGATTAGACTACAAGCAAAGTGTAGACTAACAGGAATGGCCAAATCATGAATAAATACTGCACGCAAGTCAATTCAAAGTTCAAGAAAGGTAGCAGCAAAACACGAATTTCGATGTAAAGAACACGAGGTTTGTTGAGTTGCAGGGTCAAGGGTTTGCACAAGTCAGTTATTGGTATCACTCGTAACGACAAAAAACATATGACGGTTTATAACACCTAAGCACATCTGACTCAACAACTCTTTTAAGTCTCATGCTAAACTTTGGAGGAGTTCGATTTCTCAACTTCATGCTTTGGGGGAAGGGGAAGAGGGAGGCCCAGTGTAGGAGGCTCCTGCCAATGCTTAGGTGTTACCCACTTCGTCCAGAGGTTGTTTCTGCATTTCGAACAAATTGCCTACAGGTTACAAAGCTTAATACTGACTAGCAACTCTTTGACTTTGATAACACATAACATCAATCACTTGGGCAACATCCACCGAAGACTTCGAGTTGAAATAACTTCACCAATCACTTGTCACTTGCAAAAGGGCAGCCCCGTGCACAAAGGCTCCCGCCACTGTGAGTCTAGGGTTGAGCTGCAGTCTTACCTCCACTGTAGTGAAGAGACTTCCTTGTTTCAAACCCGTGACCCCTACTTCGTAAGGGAGCAACCGAACTTGCACAGTATCTCTTTGCACTATCACCTAGCGGTATCTCAGAAAATCTGATAGGGAGGTGAAAATGAGTTTCGGTATACCTACCAAAGGGGATGCAGCTAACCATCTACAAACCTAAACTTTTCTCCTCATTGCATCACATACCTTGCACCTTAGTCAAGGGATAGAAACAATATGAACAGCAACGATGACCAAGTGAAAACCATGGGATAAAGGACATTGAAAGTCAACTGGGGGATATGCTACGGTCCACAAGTTGATTCCTAAACAACCTATAGTATGGAACTAATCACAGGATAACCTTCATTAGATTTAGGATTCATTCCTCAAACTTAGATTAGGACTTCATCACTAGATTAAGGAACAGATGAAATAACAGCATTGGATTTCATCACTACTGCAAAGATGTTCATTGCTGGGTTTTTGGCAAAGTGATGTGAAGCTCTCCTAATACTGAGATATTCTTTCAGAATTTTACTATACATAGCATAGCCGGTGCCAACAGGCCAAGAATAATCCTTTCTGCAGCAATGCAGTAGGACAGACAACCAGATTAGAGTTAAATGAACGTCTTAAAAACGGGAAAGTGAGTTGCAGGGCTTGCTCTACCATGAATTTTGACGTAGCAGCAATGAAGTGCATAGCGTAGATATTGAAAAGGTGAAAAAGTTGCGCAATGCTGTGTTCACCTGGAGAGCTAACCTTTCAGGATATGTTTGCAGTGTAGTGGCTAATGCCTCGAAAACCTTGGTAGCCCAAGCATTTAGCACTGCACCAAGCAATGGGCCCATCTCTAAAAGCTACAAACTTAATTCCACGAGAGTCACAAAGATATCTCATAGTATGTAAAGGAAGTAATTACTACCACTTTATCAGGAAAAAGATTACACCACTAGCCCAAAAAGATACCAAATCTTCTGCATCATCCACCATACACATGTGTTGCCTCTCAAATACATGCCTCTCCATTTTCATATTCGTTTCGCTTGCAATGCCGATCTAAAAAAATCTGATACCTTTAGGAGGTGATGCATGTGCAATGCCCACAGCAAAATTTCAGACATGCATTAAGAAACTAGATAATTCACGTAATTCTGCAACTTGCTATGTTCTTCATTCATGCAGAACCTAGAAATTGCGCTGAAAATCGCTATACGTCCCCTGTACATGGAATACATGCTTTTCACATAAGTGATCTTGGCGCATATCAGTCCAGGGTAATTTTTCTGGTGGAAATGGCAAGGGGCAGGCACAACGAGACACTTGCACATTCTAACGTGGGGTTATGACGCTTGACCTGTAGGGCATTCGCACTCGTATATAGCAACTAACATGAGACGGCAATTCATACTATGAAAGTTTTGATAACAGTGCAGGTAAACATATTCTGATCTTGGATCTCACGGCAAGGTAATAATAATTTGTACGGTGAGAAACAAAACATGGAGCTAAGTAGAATGGTCTAAGAAGAAAAGTAAGGCCAATGAGGTAACGTTGGGTAGAAGGGACCACAGGGAGATAGCAGACCTTTAATTAGCTTGCAAGATAGCATTGAAGATGTGCAATTAGGATATATCCATATCAACTTGTTTGTGTAAAACTCCACTATGCACATGGAGATGCCAGGTTCTTGCAACTTTGAACCACTTAGGCTCAACAGAATTCAAAAATTGATTGATATGCAGAATATACAGTTGGAAAATTCTCAAGACTAACAAGTGAACTTCACAAACTTCCCACAAATTTGTAGGGATATATCCAAAGCAATCCCTCTTCAATATAGTACATACTCCCTCCGTCCCACAAAGTTGCACACATTTGACTTGCACAAACTTTCAGAAGTTGGTCCAAAAAGTTTGCTTTTACAATCATGTCCTCACTATCAAGCACTCCTTTTACCATCCTGCCCCTTTTTCCCTTTCTGGTGCAGCACCTCTCCAACTGGAGAATAACTAATACATTACCACCATCAAGGCCTCAACCACCCCATTGTCATCACTCTAACCACCGCCGCCTCCACTGAAATTCCCCACCACTTCGATTAAATTAATCCCCCACTTAGATTAGATAAATTCTTCAGCACTGCAACTCTCTGCATATAATTGCAAAGGCAGTGGGCTGTTCGCCGCCTCAGCACACCACCCACACCCATCATCACCACCCAACAAAACGCCTCTGAACTTACCCACGATTTGATTACAGTGCGTATTTTTGGGACAGCCAAAAGGAAATAAGAGCGATATTTTTGGGACGGAGGGAGTATTAAGTGGGAGTATCAATATATTTATATTTAAGCATATATACATGCACAAAAGATTTATCAAGGGGTTTGAATTGCAAAAAGAGCCTCTCCACAGAAGAGACAAAGAGGGAGTGGGGTCATGTACATCTATGCCTCCCTACACCCAGCAGTTGGGAGAGCTTCATGGACTGGGCGGCCATTTATTTGACTTACAGTAACATACATAAGCAAGACTACTCAATTAGCTCTATAAAGAACATCTACATATATCACCTACCTGATGAGCAACCTGCGCTGATCGCCTGCTGTCTCGAGAAGATTCATTTATCAAGTTACTCTCCGGCTCCAGAAAATCATTTTGCAGCTCCCCATCCTTCATTTCCAAGGTTACATCTTCCAGAGAGGCATTCCCATTAAAGTTGCTCAAAGATTCTCTCTTCCTCTTCCTTTGAAAAGTATACTTGATGATCCTATCTTTGGGACGTTGACTTGGAAGTTTATTAGTTGTATCAGATGCTTTTGACTCTGAACTTACTACTGATTTATCAACTTTCTCTGGGCAGATGTTATAAGCTGGAACCCCTGCATTTTTTGTGAATCCATCTTCCTGTCCCTTAGGCCCAAATTCATTTATCAAGGCCTCGTTCTCGTATATTGGGTTTTGGACACCACATGCCTTAACAAACTCTTCTTCATTTTCAATATTCGCTGCATGTGGCAGTTGCATGCTCAAATCTGTCGCCTCCGAGGATGATCTTTCGCCCCATTCAGAGGATCCCTCTCCAGGCTGAGCATTGCTTTTGACTGAATTCGGATTGGTACTCGAGCAGGAAACAACGGGTGCTCGATCTCTTCTCATAGACCCATCAGGATGATAACTACGTGGCGGGCTTCTTTGTTTCCTATATCTAGGGGATCTTTTCCTTTTGACAATTGTTTCATGCTTTGCATCATTTAAGTGTCCAGATAGAGATAATTCTCCATCCAACAGGTTCCCTTCACATGCACGAACTCTCTGAGTGCATCCATTTCTATACAGCTCAGGTTCTTTAGTTCTCAGTATTATAGAGGGTAAATCAGGATTGCCAACAAAGGAATTCTCCATGTGAATAACTGCATTGTAGCACTTACGAACCTCGTTCCTCTGAGTCAAACTTAAATTCCACAAGTCAGAAGCTGAGAGGGCTTCCTGTCGTGATTGTAGAGGTGGATATATACTAAATTGAGAAGTATATAGACCGTTTTCCTCTGACATATCTTCTGGAGTAGCAATATCGCGTTCAACTACATGCTGCGCATTGTTGCTTGTGACCCTCTCAAGTTCAGCATGTACTTCTCTTAACTCTTCTCTAAGGTCTTTTACTATGTCCTCGGCTTCCTGAAGTTGTGCTTCTAGTTCTTCAGCCTTTCTCTGTTGACTCAAGGTTGCCATCTCTGCTTCACCAATCTGGAAGTTGACCAATATGTCAGTGCCATAGTAGCTAGATAAGTTTCAGTCAGAGCTAATCCACATTGCAATCGTTAGAAAATCTAATGGACTTGAATGGGTTTAGAAAAGCAGATGTGTTTTACTTATTAGTTACTCACAAGTAAAACTTACCCGACTACGTAGTAAATGTACAGATGTATTTTATTAAGTGTAAAGAAATCAGACTGCTTTCATACAGTAACTATACAGTTCAGAAAAGAAAAAAAAGTTAAAAGTTAAATGTTTAGTTGACTACAACATCAAAGTCTAATATACAGGGAATTAGCTGATGCAGTCCCACATCGGCTACACATGGACATTCTCTGGGGAGTTATAAGGGTGTGGCTTCTCACTTGGATAGAGTTTCTCAGGTTGATTGCTCCCATTGCCCCAATCTGTTCTGGTCTTGACTTTGTTATGTCTACCAGACCAGTATTTTAGCTTGATTATTCAAGCTCAAAAAAACGCAAAAGTTTTCTTCGTAGTCAGATAGTGAAATTCAAATTTAGAAAGAAAACCTGAAGTCAGAACTTTCGCCTGCAAAACGTTAACCAGCTAATCATCACTGTATTTATGTCACTAACAGATATGTACCACAGATTCTACTCCTAATTGTGTCTGGACTCTGGACAAGTTGTGCAGTTTAAAGGCAAAATCTTGCTGCTTTTGTCAGGGACTCAACTTTGTATGGATCTTAGCCATCGCTTTTATAAGCATGAAGCAAGCAAGACATTAATGCCTTTGTTTGTCAATAATGGAACTTATTACAGGAGGAGAATGAAGGGGGTAGGGGAACCGAGGCCAATGTTTTCAATCTTGATTTGATCATATACTACACAATCCATATCCTTCGTTACCAAGAATAAGACAAGGAATCAAAGAGTATGAAAAAAGATAAAAAAAAATAATAAAGAAAATGAATTAGCAAGATATATACGTTGGGACAAAACCTAGAAATCGCGTTCTTGACTAAACAATATGCATGACCACTACATTATTTCAAGAGTTCAGAGAGCCATACCAGAGTGGACGTGTTGCCAGACACTGGCTTATTCCAAGTAATTGTTCTGCGACAGAACAATCTATTCACGAAAGAAACTCTACTACTTCTAGTCAGTTAACTGTTTATCTTTTACTTTACCCAGTTGTTATAACATCTAGGAATTAGGAGGCTTAAGGAGCTCGGGTCAACAAATCTTTGTGGTAGTTGTCACTATCTTAGGATCATTACAACAAAATGCAAATTCTTACTAATGGAAGATAAGAGTAATTGCAAATTAAATGAAACCTAATGTGTTTTCATTAGTTAAGCCAGCATAAGAGCCCAAAAATGATGAGGCCAACTAGGCATTCTTCTTCTTAATCCTCTTTCAGGAAGCATACAATCGTTTTTTATTAGGAATGTGAGATGAATTTTTCAACGCGTTGCAAACTGTTGAATTCAATTCAAAGTAGTAATTTCAAAATTTGAAAATTACAAACAAACAAGTAAATATAGGCACTGATAAGTAGTGTAAAGAAAGCAATTCCGGTGGCCCAATCTTTATTCTGCTTTTCTAATCAGAGAGATTGTCTTTTTGTAGGCAAAGGAAGATGTATCAAATTGTGGAAACTTATATTAACCAATCATAGTTGTATATGATTTGGTTTTTGCTTTCATGAAATTAATAGAAATGGGAAGCTTAAAAAACTAAAAGCATCATAATTGGGACTACCTGGGAGAAATGTGTTTATGAAAATTGATATCTAAGAAGACAAAATATCAGATGTAAAATTCCTGTATGACATTGATACACCCCAACCGACCCCCATGTTCCAAAGAAGCAAATCATATTCTCAATCTTACATGCACTCTCATGTCACATAGAGGTAAATTTAAATAGTATTAGATTCGATTTCAATAGAATTCTATTTTAATTTCCAAAAGTCGTTCAGTTTCCACTCTCAAAACGCAGAATACTGCTTCCGAGTACCTTCACAAATATATGAACCCAAAGTCTACAAGCTCAGCCTAAGCATCGTGGTTATAAACTTGAGGTGGTGTCATGTATTACTGCTAACATGCCTGAAGTAAGATATTTGTTATTATCAGAGCATCAGTGAAAAGTTTAACCAGAAGAACAGTGTGGCAACCGTTTTAGCAACTCAACGAAACCCATTCGACAGCAAGCACAACCAACAGGTCTGAAAGTAAACAATTTTGAATCTTTCATACGTAACGGGATAGGGAAATATGCTCGCTTCCTACTACATTACCAGGAAACACCTAGTTTAAAGCCCTTACTTCCATTACCTTGTGAAGAAAAGAGTCGTGTTATTTCCTAGTTGCTGCTTAAAAAAAAAATCAGACCTGAACAACACTAAACAATCGAGGATCCCATTATTCACCAAATAGGAATCGACGAAAAATTATATGCTTCTGAAATTTCACATAACAATATTGTAGCAGTAATAGTATATAGAAAAGAATTGCATCCTAGTGGTAAGAACAATATACAGCCACTATCATATAAATGACTTCCAATCAACAGATTAAGTTAGAATCCAAAATCTTAGTACAGAAAAAATTAACAATTTTGCAAAGTAACAGCTAAACTAATAACCGAAAGGCAAATACTTCAAAAGAACAAACTTGTTTCAGCTTACACTAAATAAGTTCAGCAATTCACCTTAGAATCCATCATTTTCTTCAGCCTAACCATCATCTGAAGCGCCTCCTCCTTCGCCGTGCAGAGCTCGTGCTGAAACCTAAGCGATTTCCGCTCTGACAGCATGATCCTCGCCGCCGCCTCCCTCGCCGTGTTCAAGATTATATCGGCGTGTGCCTTCTTCAACTCCAATAGTCTCTGCACAGCACACAAAACCCCCCAAATCACATTACAATCCACAGTATAACAGTCACAACAAACACTAGTAAGCACACACAAACAGAACTCAGAATTCGATCCAACCTAGTAAAACAAAACATAAATGCCCAAAAAAGACCGTTAAAGAATTAAGGATAGGTAGTTGGTAAGTGGTGTTGATGGTGATGGCGGCGGTTGCGGCGCCTTCTATGGCGGTGGTTACAGATTGAGGAGACGGACGGTGGAGATTACCTCGTCGGAGTTCATCGTTGGTGATTCCTTAAAGCATTGAAGGTTTTAAGGAGCGAAGTGTTTAGGAGAGAGAAAGGGGGGGAGGAGCTGCTGTTTGTTATGAACTGAAAAAGGGAGGTTGTTGGGGTTCGTTACGGATTTGCCCCTGGTTTGAGGTTGTAGTTACGAGAATGCCACTGGCTGATGTGGCCCTTTGATAACTGTAACGTTACTGGTTTTTAATTGTTTGAGGTTTTTGTTTGGGGGTCCCACCGAACTGTTACGATGTTGACGTGGCCAATGTACACGTGGCTCAATGCATGTAAAAATCTCCGTAAAGGCCCCACAATTTGTGGCATTTTCATTTTGTGCCTTCATAATAGTGCGAACACCGATTTTATGAACTTGGACGACGAAAAATCAACCTAGCTTAGTCGAATGAAAATCTTGCGAGGAATTTTTTTTCTCATATCGTTGATCGTAGTTTTTACATTTTTTTTGTTGAAGCTATATGTATTAGTCAATTCGTTAGTGCAAGTTTTATGTTTCCCATGTCTCTTATTAACTGATTATGTTTGACTTATACGATTAATTAGGATGTAAATTATATATTATTAATTTTTTATCCTACCCTAAGAGAGAGAGAGAGAGAGAGAGAGGGAAGAAAGTGGATCAAAAGAGAGGAAAATAGATTGGTGAAAGATTAAATGTAGAGAGAAATAAAATGAAAAGTGTAAGAACGGTAACATAAAAAAACAGGTACGAAGTCTTTCTTAATTTGAAAAGTGGTCAATTTTTTTGATATAGCCAAAAAAACATGATCAAATATTTAGGGACGGAAGAAGTAATTGATTGTGTCATTGTGGGGTCATTTGTTTTGTCCAAAACCACGGTAGGCAAAATTCATTCGGATTCGTTGGATATGGAATAATAATAAGTTTCAGACTATGAGATTTAATCAGGTGTTTGAGTGTTTGGCAAACGAGATTATGAAATTTAATTGGGTTAAAAAAGTTAAAAACTGATTAAATCCATAATCCTGAAAAAGTAAGGATTACGAAATAATCACTTTTTTTCATAATCAGGTTTGACCTTTTAATTTACCATCTTATTTCCATGTTTTTCACAAAAAAACATTTCATACCTTTTTAACTAAATATTGGGTGTGTCTTTTAGGGTAGACTTTATTTGTAATTTGGGAAAGTTATCGTAGTATAAGCACTAATGCGAGATTGTTCGTATTTTTAATTCAGAATAAGAAGTAACAACTTTTGTAGATGGTTAAAAATAGTTTCTTCAATAATTTTTTCGTATATTGTAATTATGTTCAAATGAAAGTTATCTTAACATTACTTCACTAAATGGATATTAGAAACTTTATTTATGTAATGTCCCTTTTGGTCATTTTGTCATATCAAAGCTGATTTAATTACTTTCTATCCAAACACTTTTTGTAACTTTAAGCTAGTTCACAGCTAATTTTGTCAAACAGCAAACTGATTCTACTTAAAGTAGATTAAATTTGATTTTGAAAACTGATTCAGATTAAAGCTGAAATCTGCTTTTCATAATCAACCCCAAACGACCTTGAAATCTCTATTGTTTGAGGTGGAAGACTTGGGTAAAGATTAGACCTGGCAAAAAAATGCCCGTTATATACATACACTTTATTTTTATAGGCTTTATATATTTGAGTCTAATTTAGTAGGCCCCGTCCAGTTGGTCCAATCCATTAGTTAGTCCTATCAATTTGAACGTAATTCATATTTGAGTCTAGATAAAATAGAGATTCTGGCAACGTATCGCTAAACCGAGCGATAAAAATGAAGCAAATTGTAATTTTTGTCAAAAAATTACAAAGTGAGGTATTTATCGATAAGCAACACCTTGCTGGAGGAATGCTTCAACGTGCTGAGAGTATCTAGAACATGTAAAAGATGAGATGAAGGAATTGGTATAGTCTATCAAAGAAAAGAAAGAATTAGCTATATGCGTCCCATATTTTGATCACGTTTTCCATGATGAAGAGGAGGACGAGGATAATGATATAGTTGAGATATCCAGAAAAAAGGGAGTTTCATTCACCGGGAGTTCCTGTCAAACTCCTCATAGGAAACCAAAGGCTAAGCGCCCAATGGACATGTACTTCACCCCAGACCTTGAAGAGGTAGTGACAAAGAGAAAGATAAAGTAATCCACGGTGTTTAAAAATGAATAATCAGAAAAGGATATGAGAAATCGGGCTTGTAGTGCAATAGCAAGACTTTTTTATTATGTGGTGATTGCATTCAATATCGTGAACTATGACAGATTTTTGGCTACGGTTGAGGCTATTAGGCCATATGGTTCGGGTTTAAAGCCACCAAGTTATCATGAGAAGGTGGTTACCCTACTGTAGAAAGAGGTGGATAATACACGTAAGTTGATGAAGGATCATGAAGAAGAGTGGCAGAGAATCGGCTCTTTGATTATGAGTGATGGTTGGAAGGACAAGAAAGAAAGGACTACAATTAACTTTTTAACGAATAGTCCTATAGGAAGTTTGTTTCTTAAGTCGATTGATGCTTCTGAACATTCAAAAACTGGAGACTTGATGTAAGACTATTGAGAAGGTCGAGTCAAAGAATATGGTTCAAGTTGTCACGGACAGTGTCTCAAACAACGTAAAGGTAGGTTACTATATTTTAGCATATAGTATGGCTAACTTAAGTTTTAATAAATATACGATATTATTAGCTAATAGATTGTTCGACATTTGATTTCTCAATTCATTTTGTAATTTGTATGATAGGCAAGTTATTGGAGCGTGATTATCCACACTTGTTTTGGACACCTTGCGCTACTCATTACATAGGAATTGATCTCAGAGGACATATTTAAGTTACCTAATATGAAATTAACATTTGAAAAGGCTATTGTATGGAATTGTTACATATGTAATCGATCGGGTGTTATAAACTTGTTAAGAAAATTTGCAAGAAGAAAGTCGCTTAGACTTGGCAAAATGAGATTTGTAACTGCCACTATCACTTTGTCAAGGATCCATGAAGAGCAAAATAACTTGGAAAAATGATTTACATCGGAAGAATGGGCCAATAGCAAAAGGTCAAATGAGCTACAAGGCAAAAGAGTGGCAAAAATTGCATTGATGCCTTATTTTGGAATGATGTTGTATATACTTTAAAGGTAGCATGACCTCTTATTCCGGTACTTAGTTTGGTTGATGGTGAGAAAAAAACCTCCAATGGGGATACATTTACAACGCTACGAACTAAGTTAAAGATGCTATTGCAAGTGCTTTCTAAGGGAACAAGTTGAAGTAGAAATATGTTTATGAGATTATTAACAGTAGATGGAGTGTTCAACTCCATCGTCCTTCACATGCAACTGGTTATTTCTTGAAGCCAGATACTATTACTCTTCCCCTGACATTGAGAGTGATGAAACTATTATGATGGTTTGTATGATTGCATTCAAAGGTTAAACTCTGATATGGTAGTACAAGATGCTGTTGACACTGAGTTGAGCAAGTATAAGAGAGCGAAAGGTCTATTTGGGAAACCCATGTCAATGAAAATGAGAGAGACAAAAGCACCGGGTATTATTTTTTGTTTCATAGTACTCATTATAATGTATAAATTAATGAATGGTCACTTATTAGTTTTGCAATTTTCATGTATTGAACAGCGGAATGATGGGCTTTGTATGGGTCATCAACGCCTCACTTGCAAAAGTTTGCAATAAAGGTTTTGAGTCTCACTTGTAGTACTTCTGGCCATGAACTTAACCGGAGCATTTTTGAGCATGTAAGTCCAAGACTCCAAGTTACGGTCTAGTAGTAAAGTTTTACACCAAATTTTTAATTTATTTCATATGCAATGACTATTAATCAATTTGCATACTGTACTTTACAGCTTTATAGCAAGAAAATGTATAAGCTTGGACAAAATTGCTTGAATGATTTGGTGTTTGTCAAATACAATAGAGCGTTAAAGCGATGATATGATTCATGTGATACGACTGATCCTCTTCTATTGGATAATATCGATGAAAGTAATGGGAGGCCTGATGAAGTTTCAGATGAAGATGGTAACAACATGTTTGAAAGTGACCCCTTAGGTGGCACCGAGCCAAACTTCCATTCAAGGTTAATAGCAAGAAGTCTAAGGCCTTCACCAGATGAGGCTGCCACACTAAGTAGATCTACTCCTTCAGTTCACCTGGTAAACGAAAAAGATGAAGTTGAGGAGGAATCGCTACCAGACTGGGAGCTAATGATTCCCTTTGAAGAAAGCGTTGCTGCCTTGGTCCTTAGTGATGATGAGGATGGTGGTGTTATGTTCACTTAAAATTTAGTGATTGCTATTTTTCAATAGATTTAAAACTTTTCTAATGTTGGAAATTTATAAAATTAACATGTTATGGAATTTAAATTTTTTTCTAGTATTTGGAAGTATGTTAATAGTCATGTTTTGAAAATTTTTTACGTTATTGTATTGTTTTAATATTTATTTATTTTTATTTGGCATCTCGCTTTGAGAAGGCGCGCGCCTGTGCCTAGGCTCCAGGGACGCCTGCACCTTTAATAACACTAATCTCGATACCAACCTCTTTTAGTCTTAACTAGATAGAGAATTTTAAAATTTTAGGCACACAGACATAGAACTGGTAGGTTTATACCCCATGGGGGATAGGGAGACGATCAACTACATGGCTTTGATAGTAGTACCGTGGCAATAGTAGGTCACACATGGTGGTGCAAAGAAGACCTTTGTGGTGGAGTGGCAGCTTTATGATTCACGGTACAGTCAAAGGAGATGAGATTTGAGGTGTTTGGTGGTGGCCATGGTTCTTCGTGGTGGTACGGTGTGGGCGTGGTTCTTCGTGGTTGCACGCAAATGGTCGATGGTGGTGCCATGATGAAGCTGGTACAAACACACACACACACACAAAGAGAGAGAGAGAGAGAGAGAGTGCACGCCGAGAGGGAGGGGGTGGGCGGCATCAGTATATGAAGGTGTTTGAAGGGTACACAAACAACGTTTACTTTTGCTTTTCTCTGACATTGGTGAATGTTGGTTGGGAAAAGGTGGAAACGCCTCACTGTTGAGTGAGATTTTTCCAAAAAAAAAAATGATAAATGATAAAGGGACACAACAAAAGGAGTTTTTTTTTTGTCATTAAAGAAGAACTCAAATGACAATGCTAAATGGATAGGCCCTAAGGGGCTGTATGTTTACAATTATTATTTTCCATTTTCATTTTGTGTTTTGTATTCAGTATCTTTGTATCCAAAACTGAATTACGGTTGTGTACTTTTATTATTTTCAACTATTTTTGTATTTACTTTTTTCACCATGTTTGTGTACATTTACCATTTTCATTTCCATTTTTAACACTGTTTGCACCATTATTTTCCTATTTTACCCCTACTATTACCCAACCATATTACCCTTATACCCTTTCTTAATCTTTCAAAGGGACCTATTGTGCAGGTCTTATGATACATTCATCAGTTGAATTACATACTTCATCAAGCTATTAACTACACATTTTGCAAATCATTCAACACTGACCATATCAAACCAATCTCATCAATATGTACTCACAATCATAGATCCCCTTCTTAGAATACTGCTGAAAAATCCAATTTTTAGTATACCAAACCATATGAAACTAATTTCAAATACAAACCCTTTCTAATTCCCTTTTCACTTCGGATGTAGACCCCAAATCCAAAAGCCAACCTCCTACGAGATCTTGTGTTGGTATGGGCAGCTTGAGGGATGGGGTGAGAGGAAGTTTGCTTAATCACTTGTTTTCATAAACCTAAACCTATCCTGTTGATAATCCACCCTTCCCTTATATGGATAAATTCAATCCTTTGCTGCTTTTCTTCCTTCTTTTTTCAACTCATTACTTGATAAATTCACACAAAAGTAGTGCTCATTTGACACTCTTCAACAGCCAAGGATGGCTGAAGTGAAGAAGGAGGCAAGTTTTTGGTTCAATTTATGGCTATATTGGGCTTTAAAGGAAATGTTCTACACGAAGATCTGGGGATTGAAATGAAAAACAAAGGGAGGAAGGAGAGAGGGAGAGAGAGAGAGAGAGAGGGGCTCTATTATTAGATGTGACAGATGCATAGAGGGGTGGAAGAAAAAAGGGTGAAGAGTGGAGTGAAGGATGGGTTTTCTGACATAGGGTTCAATTGTGTCGAGAAAAGGTAAAAACACCTCCAAAGTGTTTTCTCTTTTTTCGGTACTATTTTGGATTTTGTATTAGAATGAATACAGAAAATGCTAAAAGTACAAAAAAATGTATTTTTTTTTGTCATCATTACAAAATTTGAAAACAAAAAAGGTAAAATATGCCCCCTAAGTTTTTCAAGTCGCATCTTACTTTTAGGTTTAATTAATTAATTAACAAGGAAAAACAAGGAAACCCTTAATTTGACTCTAGATATCTAATAAAGCTTTCTAATCTTGCAAAATCGAAGATTTGGATTCAAGGAGTAAGTTATAGATGAAGGGTGTTAGGCGGCCCCTCATACCCTAAATGGTCTTTATTTTTTAAAAATGTGCTTTTTGATGATTTTTTATCCAACAGACAAATAAATTAAAACAAAACATAAGCTAGAACTAAGTTTGGTATGAACTCCACGATAGGGGTCAACTATCCTACATACCCAATCGAAAAAGTCGGAATTAAGAGCACGTAATTCTAATCTTAGATGACGCGACCTAAATCTTGTTCTGTGATTTTTAGAAACCTAATTCAATTTAATTTCTTCTAGTTATGAGAAAACTTATTTTATGCTTTGGGGACCAAAATTCGATTGTTGTGTAGGAATTTTATTATAAATCACGATTAGGGGATGCACGAATGATGAACTCGTACAAGTATAGAGAAGATTAGACTCTATAATCTCTCTCTCTACCCCCCCCCCCCCAAACAGAAAATTAGCAGCCTTTGGGGAAGGGAGGGAAATCTCTCAACTCCCTCTGACCTGAAGGCAGCCTGTGGCTATTTATATAGAGGTCTAGGGGTTTAGGGTTGCAGAAAATGCAAAAAGAGAATAAAAGGCAACCCTAGCCACCATAAGAGATAAGGTAAATAACCTTTACCGATTGGTACATTTAAACCTCTAAGGAGAACCGGCCGGTTTAGACAGGAATCGATTGATACTCATTTTAAGTCAAATTTTAGAAGGGAAAGACTATTGTAGACACCCTATTTTTGTAGTCTTTTCTTTATTTATTATTCATGGGCTTTATTAGTAATTAAGGTTTGTTATTAGATATGGGTGTAGGGCTAGTAATAAATAATGAGCTTTATTTATTTAGTCCAATCCAATTTTATTCAGTCCAGTCCAGTCCAATCCAGTCCAGTTTAGATAAGTCAGTCCACTCTGGTTAAGTCCATTCCAGTTTGGTTAAGTCTATAATGTAGAATTATCTTGTGACTAATGATATATACAAATTTCTTGATTTAGATGAAAAATTGAGATGATTTTTGAAAGCTGGTACATCTTTTCTGCTGTATCAGAGATAATTACCGAATTGATGACAAATAATGTTTTGATATTTGGGAAAACAAATCTTGCAATATTAAGGGATGAAATGGCCGGTTAGTTGACTTTTTTTCAGTCTGCGATATGATAAGGATGACTCGAAAAGTCATCCTTATCATTTCGGTCAGCCTTAGACTTTTATAAAAGGAACCACTGGGCTACAAGGGCTTCCTCCTTAAAGATTTAGGGACTTTGCCCCAAGAGAAAATTCTGCAAAAAAAAAAAAAACTAAAAGAAGGAGAGAAACCTAGAAGTCCGGACTTCCCGCATCAGGCATACACCAAAACTTTGACCATTCATAGCTTGCTCATGCCATACCTGATTCAGGTGATTCAAAAGCCTAAATCGTGTATCTTTTGGGAAGCTACAACTTTGTAAAGGAGTTGAATCCATCTAAAGTCGTATTCAGGCCTAAAATAGAGATTTTCTAATCAAACATATTACTTTTTTAGTTTTTGACTTTCAATCAATTCTTGGGGTGAGCAATTGTATAATCCGGATTTAGGTACAACACTCTATCCTTATTTTGAGTATTTTTATTTTTATATTAGAAGAGTCTAGATTATCTCCCCTCCCCGCGACCGAATCTTGGTAAAAAAAAGATATAAAAATAAGAACCAAAGTCTTACATTTTATTAGAATTTTAGACAATTAGAAGAGTATTCAATTAGAGTTGTAAGTCTATTTGACTTGGAGAAGTAGAGTAATCATACGAGTTAAAGGCTTAGATCTAGGTTGCCTTCCGTAGGGTCCAGTTAAAACTATGTGATTTTGATTCCCGTTTGTCTAAATAGATATATAGCTATTTCATCCCGGTTGTCGAATTCAAACCAAAGTCATAGAATTATGTTAGGGTGGATTTACATATGTGTATGTGCATGTTTATTCGTGATGTTTTAAAAAGGCCAAAAAATCATATAAACAAAATAGAGGCCGTTAAGGTATGCCGGTGCCTTACACCTTCCCGTTGTATAACTTAACCTCCGAATCTATCATCTCTATTTTCAGTAGATTAGAAGCTTAGTTGGGCATTTTATAGTTGTTATGATTCTTTTCTTATTTTTTTTTATTTTATATGACTTCGAATCAGACATTCCCGAGTCTAAAATTTTCGAGGTGATTCGCTACAACTACCTTTTAAAAATAAATTGACGCGATAATCATGAAATCGAGGTAGATGTTCAAATGCAAAGGGTCTTTTGTGTTCGTACTCGGTGTTGACATGTATACTCCTAAGATATTATAATAGCATGTAAGCATGGCACTAAATTAGAAATTTTGCCTACAAACGAGCTAAACATACTAACTAAAGAATATTTTTTCCAAAATGCAGCCACGTTATTTCCGTGATTATCAGTGAGGAGTACAATCACACAAGGTTACTCAAGAAAAAGAATTCTCAACTGTGGAATTGTTGTCTCAATATGAAAATGCTCGTGTCATCAAGAATGAGAATAAAACCTGAAGTCTGCGAGCATGCAGGTGTAGACCTATCCTAAGCACCCTCTATGTGTTTACTTTTTCCAATAATAAACATAAAGGATGAACAAATAAAAAAATTATGGGTGTCAAGTACTCAAGTTCCATCTTTGATGTTGATAAACATAATATGCTTAACAAAATAGAATTAATCATCGCCCACTCCCTCTTTCCCCACAAACACCCTTATTCTTCTTCGTCTCTCTTCAACTTATACTGTCACAGTCAGGGAGTGAGGGAGGGAGAGAGTGACTTGTGAGTGAAAGAGTAAGGGAGGGAGAGACTGAGCTTGTGTTGTGACTTGTGAGAGAGAGACATAGAGAAAAATTGGTAAAATGGAGGTGTGGAGCACTGGAGTAGCTACTTCAATTGGAGCAGTCAAGGAGCAGCGATAGAGAGAAACCACAATGGTGACTGGAGCAGTAGGTGGCAGGTAGAGACATAGAGGCCACAGTAGTGATCTGAGCAAGGACATAATGGAACAGTGGTGAGAGAGGTGGAGCGACACTATGAGTGTCGTGGTCGTGAAACTGATTGAAGTTAGGTTTAATGAGTAAAGCATCTGAAAGAAAATTGGACGGCCCATGTAAAGACACAATAGCATATCCAACTGCTAGATCAGCGGTTACATCTGCACTTCCACCCCGCTACTTTCCTTGTGCCTGGGCACCCAGGCTTAAGAGGTGCACGCCTTCTTAAATATGATATGCCTAGGTCTAGCTGAGGAGCGAATGGTGAGCCTGTATGTGCCTTGCGCCTAGGCGCGCTTCTTATAACACTGATCAAGATTCATCCAGGAAACTCATGAGAACCCTAATGGCTAAAGAATACCCATAGTTGGCAGAATTGGTCCGCATCGTTGGCAAACTATAGAAAGATTTGCATGCTAGTTTTGTAACCCTGACAGATCAACATGCATGAAAGGCCGAGGATATCGAACACCTTAGGAAGAGGGGTAAAAGAGAACAAGAAGATGAGTCTAAGGTTAAGAAGAAGAACAATAAGAAGAAGGACGAGTTTGAATTACAATATGAGTCTTAAGATGAGGAAAAAAAACCCAACACCTCGGAATAGAAGGATAAGTTAGCCGCTCTCGAGTTTCAGATTGCCCAAATGATAAGGGTAGATGACCTGCTGAACCTCACTGCACTCGCCCTAAACCTAGAAGATCGATTGTCGTCCAAGTTCAAGATGTCTGAAATGGACAAGTTTGATGGAAATATGTACCCCAAAATTCACGTCAAGACGTACATATGTGCGTTGGCCCCTTATGAAGTCAACCAAAATCAGTTAATACAGCTTTTTCACCACACCCTACAGAAGTTGCCTCTCAATGATTCTTTACCTTAGATAAAGCCTGGGTCCGGACATGAGAGGATGTAGTATGGGAGTGTGGGAATCAATACCAGTACAATGCAGATTTAGCTATCACCCCGAAAGACTTAGAGACCACCAAACAAAAGCCAAGGAAGTCAGTATCTGCTTTTATCATAAGATAGAGAAACAAAGCTGCTCAGATGGTAACAGTCCCATAGAAGAGGAACAAGTGAACATCAGTACTGGCCTCTTGATATTACTCGACTTCGAGTAATATCTCTGCCCTTCAAACTACGTTGGTCTAATTCTTTTCCGAAGGATACGTATGAAACATTGAATGGTCTGGCCTCATATCAGTGTGAGTATTGAGTCAATCTCGAGTCTTGTGGTCTTTTTCACTTTTCTACTACAAAGATGCGTTGTATTCGACGATGTTGGCCTTCAGGCGAGCTCTCTAACTGAAGGGCTCTGTAGACAACTCATTTTTGTAGTATTATGTTAGTTTTCTTTTATTTATGTGTTATTGGCTATAATAATCATTAATTTTGTTATTATTTTTATGGGTCTGGGGCCTAATAATATTTAACGAGCTTAATCTATTTAATTAAGTTCAAGAAGTAGTCCAGTTAGAGTCTAATCCAGTCAAGAGTCCGGCCCAGTTGGTTAAACCACTCCAGTTGGTTGGGTTTAACCTAGGTTAATATAAAGAATTGTGACTTGATTTATGATTGACTTTTCATTTGGGATTGATCCTTGATGCATATATTGACTAGGGAATAATTCTCGAAATCTTGTATATCCCATTTGTCTTTTTAGAGATTCTTGTCGAATTAAGGCAATTAACTTCCTGAAAATACAGAAAATATCTTATTTAACAAAGGGATGAATGGGTCAGTTTTCAACAAACCGGCTAGTAAGTTGACTTTTTGTGATCTTTGATTTAAATAAAATGTTTTGTTCTATCAGACATATTAGACTCGAAAATGTCATATTTACCATTTCTGTCGGCCTCCAGACATCTATAAATTGATCCCTTAGGCTACAAAATAATAGGTCTTCTTCCTTAAAAATTTAGAGACTTACTCTAAGAGAAAATTCTACCAAAAAACCTAAAGGGAGGGGGGAGAGAGAGAGAGAGACTTAGAAATCCCAACTTTCCGGATCAAGCACGCACTCAAACTTTGACCGACAATCACTTGCTCATATGGTACTTGATTCAAGTGATTCAAAACCCTAAATTGTATATCTTTGTAAGAGCTGTAATTTTTTCTGAAGAAGAATCCATCGAAGGCCACTTCAGGCTCAAAATAGGATTTTTCTAATCAGGTAGATTCTCTTTCTGGGTTTTCATTGACCATGCCTAACCTGCTCACATGATACCCGATTTAAAAGCTTAAATTGAATCAGGTCCAAAGTAATATTTTTTCCAAATAGGACAGATTCTCTTTCTAGGTTTTCAAATAGCCCTAACATACCCCGATTTAGGCAACTCAAAAGCCTAAATCATGCATATTTTCAAGAGCTACAATTTTGTAGAAGGTGTTAAATCCATTTAAAGTCATTTTTAGGCTCAAAATAGAGTTTTCCTAATAGGCAGATTACTTTTCTTGGCTTTCAACATGGGATCAGTTCTTCGATCAAGCCATTGGATAATTCGCATTAAGGTACGACTCTATATCTTTCTTTTGAATCTTTTTATGTCTAGATTAGAAGAGTCAAGATTGTTCCCCTTCCCTGGGAGCACTTCTCGGTCATAAAATCTAAAAAAACTTCAAAAAGAATCTAAGTCTTTTTCGACTAAGATGAGTCGTGTTTATTGTAAGAGTCAAAGACCGAGATTTAGGTTACCTCCCGTAGGCTCTGGTCGTTACATGGTTTTGATTTTAATTTGTCCCACTAGATATGTAGGCAACTGGACCCCGTTGTTGGGTTCAAACCAAAACTATGTGTTAGGTTAGTGTTTATTTTATGCATATTTTCATGTTTCCTTTTAAAGGCCAAAAAATCTGAGAAAAAGCAAAGTAGAGACTATCAGGATATAACGGGTGCCTAAAACCTTCCTGTTGTATAACTTAGTCCCCGAACACATCATATCTGTTTTTGATAGATTAGAAGCCTTATTGAGCATTTTAGAGACTTTTAAGGTTTTTTTGTATTTCCTTTCTTTCTTTTTAACAATAAAATAAGATGATTACTCCGAATTAGACCTTCCCGAGTCTAAATTTTCGAGTAAGTTCCCTAAAGGCTAAATAAGCGAAAGATATTCTCTCATAACCTCATAGATTAGGGATCAATTGCACCCAGCGCCCTGTGGTTCTAATTTAGGCACTCAGCACCAAAATTTTGAAAATCTTGGTTTCCAACACCAATTGACGGTCAAAATGGCCTTTGACCACACGTCTTTTACTTTTTAGGGGCAAAATATCAGTTCACTTATTGTTTCTAAGATGGCATTCTTTTGGCATCTACATGGTGTCCATGCATAACAAGAAACTGTCCTTTTAGTGACCGTAAAAAAAAAGGTCGCTAAACCACACTTTTTTTTGGTTTAATGTCGCTAAACCACACTTTAGTGACAGCTTTCGCTACTGTTTTTCTCCGCGGTCGCTAAGTATAGTCAAAAGTCTGGTGGGGTCAACAAAAAATTTTGGCGCATGTTTTAGCGACTGTTACAGCAGTCGCGAAATTTAGCGACCGCCATTTCGGTTGCTAAATTTAATGACTGCTTTAGCAACCGTAGTGCGCGGTCACTAACTAGAAGGTATAAAAACAAATTTTTGGTCAGCCCTAATCACTCTCTTTCTTCTCCCTACCCAACAGCCTCCTCCCCTCTCCCAACCACCGTGCAACCATCGGTGAAGGCCACCTCTCCCCAAATCTGCCCACACCTGCAAGCTCACCTCATCGCGAACCCACTGGCAAGTCCACCTCGCACAAATCTATCGAGAACCCCAACTCGACGCGAAGCTGCCCACGCTGCCATAATTGCAGGTCGTGCCACCGTTAAACCCACCGTCAATCTCCGGCGCCAGGTATGTTACTACAATCCCACTGTAATTTATTTATTTTTTTATTATTTTCTGCAATGATTAAGTTCATGCCGTCAATCCCACTGTAACGTTGTTCTTAATGTCTTGTACGAAAAATCATTTAATTTACCATCCATCCATTAGAGCAGTCCCTTAGTGCTAGCTCTAAATCACTCAACTTTGCAAATATAGCCTGTTGCTAGGTCTAGAAATTCAAAGCAAGTTGATTTAAAAGAAATCCCATACATTTGAATCACTGATAGAGCAAACTAAAGTGAAAGTCTGAGCTCCAAATCTAGTTCTTGGTCGCCACTTGATTCAGAGTTTTGACTGCTTGAGCCCATTGAATTACGCTGGTCTTTCCTTTTATTCTTTTCCTGTAGATACCGAGCATACACCTAAATACCATTACCATCACCATCATTTGATCATCCCACCTCTTCCACAGTTGATGTTGTTATCCCATGTGGTGCTGCCACCACCATGTGATGGCATTTGCGCATTTGAAATCACTTATCGTAGTTCGTTTTTCTTCTTAAGTAAAAGATATAATTATCAAAAAATTTATTATCTTTCAATTTCCTTTGTTGTCCAAACACAAAATAGGAATTCTATTATTTGAATTCCTTTCCATTCCAAACAAAAAAAAGATTCTAAATTCAATTCCGAATTCAAAATCTAAATCGTAGAAGAATTAATTCCAAACATACCGTTATAGATGAAAATTTTGCCAAATTGATTTTGTAAGAGTAGTTCACATTGGAAAACGGGAGAAAAAGTAGGATGGGACGAGAAAAGATATTGGGTGTTTCTTGTAATTTGATGTTTTTTGAGAGTGATTTGAGGAGTTTAGTTTAAATGATGAATCAAGTGTTGGGTGATTTTGTTTCTGAAACGTAGGATTTGAGTATTTATCTGCTAAAAGAATAAAAGAAGCATGTGAAAAGAAAATAAAGAATACTCATGCGGACAAACATTAAATAAAGAGAACGTAGAAGTAAACGATTACTTATTAGTTATCGATTAGTTTTGCTTTTATAATACATGAGTCACCGTCGCACACGCGATGCGTGTGCAAAAATAGAGTTGATAATATCAATTTTGTTAAAAAAAATCAAGTATTACATATAAGTATTATTATCACATTTGATAAAATGAATCCTAAATTACATAACAATAAGTTAGTTATATGTAAGGTAAACTAAGTTAGCAAAATATTATCATCATATCAAACTTAAATTTAATTTTAACTACAGTTTTTTAATGAATTAAAAATTATTAAAACCAAACATGTGCAAATATAAAGTTAGCAATATGGTATTTTTGTAATATCAAGTTTGGGCTTTATAGTTTATTTTAACTGTACTTTTTTTTTTAATGAAGTTTAAATTATGAAAACCAAGCATGTCTTTGTAGGTAGTTATACCATTTAAGATTTGTATTTTGTGTAATTTTTCAAAAAATCTATTGAAATGTCATTTGTCACTATTCTAGATAGGTAGTTGGTAACACAAAAAAAGTGTTACACCAAAAGAAGTTTTATCTTTATATATAGTATAGATGTACACTAGCTTTACTTGGTGTAATACACCGACAACTTTTATAGAATTATAGTATGGGGTATAACATAAAAATTGGGAAAACTAACAAAGTAGACCAAACAACAGAAATAATAGGGGATGAATATAAGATAACATCATTTTCTCTTTAGTGACAAAAGAGTTTTAATTCTTACCCTTGTGCATTAAAACTCAAAAACTTCGTAGACACTATCAAAGAATAATACGCTATATAAGTTGCTTGGCATTAATTAACTCATGCTTCAATTTCTTTGTTACTTCCGTGACAAAACAGAAATCCGTTGGCGTGCATTACTGCCATGCACGTCTCAAGGTTACAAAGCGGTAAAGAATCTAAAAGAACCCTTCTCCAAAAAAAACTAGTAGAAGATTGCATAGTGTTGATGGCTATGGACGGAGTTGATCTAGATAATAAGACAGTGAATCATGACCCGAACCTAGGCCTGGGTCTGTGAGCTAGGTTCGTGACCGGCCGCAGACCCGTTAGACTCTCATCAAGGGTTCTATCATATCTCACTTACTAAAATCAATACAACCACAATGGAATTAAGACTTTACAACTTTTAATATAATTTCAGTTCTAGTTTCCACACGAACTTCTTACAACAACTCTCATACTACAATTCAACTCATCTAATGCATTCCCTAGAGTTTCACTTAAAATTTCATCCTAGCTCTTCTCCGCCATCTTACTTTTCAAACCTGCATTTTAGTAAGGGTGAGCTTTTACGTGATCATTAAGTAACCAGTGATTCAACTAGTTGGATGATAACATGCCAGAAAATAACTTATTTTATAAATTAGCAACTTTAAGAGATATAAATCAGGAAAATAATTATTACTATAAGAAATCATTATGTAAAATAAAGTAAAGGATACAAATCTGAGAGCATAAAAATCATTTAGCAGAAAAACGTCATCACAAAATAGTTCCATCCTAACATCAGCTCAAATAATATGTTGCGATCAATGTTTGATCCCATTGACTTGGACCCGGAATCTCACCTTGGGATAATAATCATTATGGAAGCAGGGATGACTACGAGTAACAGTACTGTGCGCATCAACATTTTCTCCAATTGACAATGACCCTAAATCTAACTTTTTCCCGTTAGATATGGGGCATGACAATCGAGTTAGCAAAAACCTCCATTTTCGTTTACTCACAAATATAATTCTTCAATCACTGATGGTCAAACCATCTCACAGCATTCGATAGGTTCCCGAAATATTTCATATCCATAATGAAATCAGTATCAAAACATCTTACTTGTACCAAGTATTTCAAATCCGAATTCCCTTACAAATACTAACAAAAAAAAAATTCATGCTGGTCTAGTTTTAACAAGAAACAGTGTCGCTACATACTTTTTAACAAAATTTCTTTATCCAAGGCAAATCAGATAAACATAGCTCAAACAGTTCAATGCTGATAAACAATGCTTTTCAAAAGTCGATAATAACATATTCGCTTTATAAAATGCTAGTTGAATCGACGGGTTACGTACTCAACTGCTTAACCGAATCCGAAAGTTTTCCATTGAATTTGACCTCAGTCGCCTTCTACTGAGTCTGAATAGATGAATCAGTGATAATTTAATTCATGTTGCATGCAATTAAATTATAACACAAGAAAATATCTTGATTTTTGTCCTTCCCACTTATCAGATCATAACCTCTTGTTACGGCTAGCTATCATAACTTGATACTATTATGTTACCCTAACCTCCAAAAGTGCACTTATGCTGGGATTTCTCAGTTTTGAGAGTGTATTAACACCGTCTCTCAATTAATATTGTTCCCAACACTCAAAGATGCATGTCTACTTTTTCAAAACATCCCATGGTGTAAACACACTCACACTGCTGCACAAATGCACACACACACACACTCAGCACCACTACTGCAACAGAAATAGTACACACACGCACTATGTGATTCCCACACACACACGTACACATATGCACGCATTTAAACGCACATACCCCTTCACCCTTATACACCTTCCTTGAACATAGGGATGGCAAAAATATCCGCAATCGGTAGACTTCTGACCCGCTCCAATCCAATAGGAACGGGTTATTTTGACTTTGACCGAGTCACATGGTGGGTATGATATTTTTTTTCAAAATCCGCAGTGGGTTAGGGTCGGGTATGGTATTGTGTCCAATCCATCTCGCTATCCGACCCGCCCTGCCCCGCCCCGTGACCCGTACTAGCCCCGTGACCCGTGCCAGCCCCTGTATACTTACAACCCTATGTATAATGCAATCTTAGCCGTCCATCCTATAGTATATATGTTTCTAAAGAAACCCTAGATTTTATCTTCTCAGTTCTCTCTCACTCTCTGCCTTGTCGATTTTCCCATTACCACGTTGGCCACTGTTGCATCGTCTCTCTCTCTCTGTGCGACTCTGCCAACCCCTGCCACTGCCTCCTTCTTCTTTTCTCCTTCTTATTCTGAATTGAAGGTTAACCATATTCTTCTTATCATTTCTATAACGGGATTCTTGCCTATATTCTTCTTATCATTTCTATCGATCATCCATCCAAATTGGGTTCTCTATTTTTTTCTTTTCATTTCTGTCGAGCATCCGTCCAGATTAATTGCATTCTTCTTATCATTTATGTGATTTATCTTGTTTATAATTGATTTTTGAATGATATGAGTATGTAATTTCATAGTTGTACTTCTCTTTTTTTTTCTGTGCATGAAGGAACTTGAATTTTATAGTTGTACTTCTCCATTTTTTTTAAAATGGTCAAAAGGTTGCTAGAGTGGATGATGGGCATGAAACCTTTCATAAGACTCTTGGTTTAAAAGACCACTGATCATGGGATTGGAAGTTGATGATGCTGAAAATGGTTCGATGCTACATGGAGGTGCCACAAAGGATGCAGTCTGAGTCAGCTTCCAGGTAGGCAACGCGGGAGACAGCAAGGACGGTGTAAGGGCCGAGGGCAAGGCTCCCCAGGCAGGTCGCGAGGGCTGGCAGCACCGCGCAGGCAGGGGGACGACGAACAGGGGCGACAGTCGACGGTCCGTGACAAGGGCGCAGCGTCGAGGGTTCATGGACGTGAGCCTAAGTGTGTTTCTCTCACTAGAATTCCAGAGAGAATGTATTTCTAGAGAGAGAAAGTGAGAAGTCCAAAATGAGAGAAAAAATCCTTGAAAAGGCTCCAAAGTCCACTATTTATAGGCAAAAATGTGCATGTGTCATAAGTTGACATGTGTCACCCCTGGGAACGACACGTCGCCGGGGGGGGCCAAAGCACTGATCCTCCGTTGGGACTGCCGGTCCCTAAGTTCTTGCTGCCCTGCCCTTGCGACATCTCTCTGCCTGTCTGAGGAGACTGATCATGCCGCGGTAGCATGGTCAGAGTAGCCCGTTGCCCCAGCCTCCAGTCCAAGCCCTTACTGAATCCCACAGGCCTGGCAGCGGTAGGGAAGACCCGACGCCCAGCTGCCAGGTGGACTAGGCAAGATGCCTTTCCGAAGACCTGCTCCCATCTCGGAGTGACCCGGGGGTAATAGTCCTTAGGGGTGCCGACGCGAGCCGCCAGTGCCAGAGCACGTAGGCCAGTCACGCAGGCACCCTGGCGGAGATAGTGTCCCGGAGGAGTCGCCTATCCCGCTGCGAAATGTCCTCATGCCGGAGCACGGAGCGAAGCCCCCCGGAATGGAGACGGAGATGGCTTTCAGGTTGTGAGCCCATCCCGTAATCATATAACATGATTGTGGCGCATGGGCGTGGTGACAACTGTCGCGAGACCATACCTGGTGCTGAGGTACAAGTCATGGCAGTGTCACACAGGCCTGGTGAAGTGAGTGGTGCCGAGGGCACCGTTAGAGCGACAGAGAGCCCGGGGGGCACGGCTGTATCAGCGGCGCGGCGCAAGGGCGCGACGGAGTGAGTGAGGTGCCGGGGGCACTGTAATGTGACAGAGAGCGCCAGGGGGGGCGACTGTATCTGTGGAGCGGCGCATGGGCGCGACGGAGTGCAGGCGACGAGGGTCGCAGAGTAACTTCCTCCGAGCGACGGGGGTCACGGAGTGGCGTTCGAACAACAGGGGTCGTTGAGTGGATGGCGAGCGACCGTGAGCGACGGTCGTCATGGCGACAGAGCGGCCACAAGCGACGGTCATCGCGACGACGGAGCACGGTCGAGAGCGACGGTCGTCGCGACTATGGTGGAGAGCTATCGCGAGCGACGGTCGTCGCGATTATGACGGAGCGCGGTCACGAGCGACGGTCATCGGTCGTCAAGGCAGGTGCCCGACCCCCAAGGGTGGCCGACCCCCATAGGGTGGCCGACCCCTTGGGGTGGCCGACCCCCAAGGTGGAAGGCACACCGAGGTCGCTTCACGAGCGGTTCACGTGACTTGAGTGTGCGTTGCTTTGACCGGCTCTCGAGCGTTGAAAAGTTGACCGCTGACTGGGTGATGTGTCGTGCAAAGTGGGTCCCTTAGCGGGTCCTGGGGTGCGACCAAAATAGGGTATGAACAAAAGTCTATGTTATCCTAATCTTACGGCAAATTAGAGATATCCTCTACTAATTGTAGTCAAAGCTTGATGATGAACCATGGACCAATGATGGATTTAACCTCATTGAATTAAAGAAGCCATGAAAATGACAAGGGAAAAGGCTCACGAGACAGCACTTCAAGTCGTTGTCGTGAATGATGGGACCATGGATTCAGTATGTGAAAGCTTGCTGATGGGCATAAACTGGTATTTTATTTTTTTTTAGATTTTATTTTTAAATTGGTTTTGAAAGATAGGCATGAACTGGTATGAGTTGTATTTCTCTGATCTTTCTATGAATTAAGGGAATTGGTTTTTTTGCGTAATTGCTTTTTTATTGCATTATCCTAGAATATGGTTTTTATTGCTTAGTTACTAGTATATGATGACAAAGATGGTGACAATTCGTTTATTATGGGTGTTTGATTCCTTATGTAAATTGTATTTCAGTTTGATTTTACTCTCAACCTTTTTTTATATCTATTTGTTTTAATGTCATTTTTTGCTTTGACTTTTTTCGGTGAACAGTGACTGCGTTAGCATTTGGAGTGAGACTAGCTGGACTAGCTTGCTTTGGAAATTTTGATTGCTTTGTTTTGTATTGCAATTAAACTATTTCATAAATGTGGTGTATATCTATTTGAACAGTAATATGAATTGTGGTGTAATTTATTTGAACTGTGTTATAATCTATTAATCTCTCCTTTAGGATTTTTGGACATTAATTTGATATCTATCTCCTTTATTTTTTGTGATACAGATTTGTATAACTTTTGTAATACATGTTCAAAAAGTGAAAAGAAAAATTATGTTAAACCAAGTAGAACGGTTCGGGGTAGGGCAGGTTGTTGCAGGTTTTGAGTGCTTCAGGGAAGGGCGGGTCGGGCAGGCGGGTTTTTCAACTATCTTTAGGATTGGATATGGTATTGTACATAAAAGACCTGGTAGCGGGGGGGGGGGGGGGGCGACGGTCCAGGACTAGCTGGCGGGTTTGGATTTTATAAGATCTGCATTCAACCCGCTACATTACCATCCCTACTTGAACACACACCACCAACACCCCACCCATACACACACACCTCCTACTCACCAGGGCGGAACTACTCTTTTCACCAGGGGGTGCTAATGTACCCCCTCAGCTTTTGATATATATAGTTTATTTCATGTTTTGCTCTCTCTCTCTCTCTCTCTCTCTCTCTCTCTCTCTCTCTCTCTCTCTCATCTCCTTATCCTCTCAGTTTCACGACCGGTAATGGCTCACCTCTGACCTCACCCTCACGGCCTCAAAGTCACAGATCACGGCGGTCAACGGCCCTCACCAACTCCAGCCATTTGGCCACTTCGCCCTCCGGTCTTCGGCAAATCGCAGACTGCCGCGGGCACAAATGATCTTCTATAGATCTGGGCTGTCTGATCGAACGATTGGCGATTACAAAGGTCAATGGGCATCGGCCGGCCCCGATGAAGTCTCAAGAGTGACGACGTCACCTCAAGACCACCGACAAACTTAGGGACGGTGACAAACTAAACGGCGAGGAACTGATGAAGACACGAATTCTCTTTCTGTCATTCTGTGTCTTCACTCCAGGCTGCCGTGAACCGAATGGCAAATCCACCATTCTGTGTCTTCACTCCACTGTCTTTTTCACTCCACCGGCAGCCAACTCTGGCCAAGAACACATCGTTTGTGACAACGATGCCGGTCTGAGGTGTGCATTTTGATCAATTTTTTTTCCATTTGAGCATTGATTGATAATTTTATGTTGCTAATTATGCATTCCAGCATTTGAGAATTAGATTATTAATTGATGAGTTTAGGTTGTTAGTTGATGATTTTAGGTTAATTGTACATTTAGCATTCAAAAATTGAGATTGTTGATGGAGGATGAGACTCAATTGGATTTATCGGATATATGATTTAGTTGAATGGTGGGTTGAAAATTGCATAGGGAATGATCACCCTCTATTTTTTGCTTGTTAATTAGGTTAACCGTTCACGTTCTCTGCTTTTGAGGTTACTGGGTTAGGTAAACTTTTACAAATGAAACATGAGGGAAAAAGTAAAAGAATAAACAAAAGAAAAAATTTTCACTCTCCTTTATGTCCACTTCACACATTTCCCTTTCTTCACTCTGTTTTATACACAAAAGAAACTTTTGTGTATTATTGAAAAGTGCACTCTGTTTTGTGTGTTACTATTTCACTTATAAAAAAATTTACTGACTTCGGTATATTTTTAGCACCCCTGGAGGTAAAATCTTGATTCCGCCACTGCTACTTACAGCAGCACCTTCACACGGCACCCACCTTCTCACAGCACCTTCACACCCTGCACTTCCCTCATTGAAGCACACTCTTCAGGTCCTCCTCTTATGCTCTTTCACACACAGATACACCACACAACTCACGAACACACACCATTGCACACACACACACTAGAAAACACCTGCATTACACACCCCTCAACTCCCAGAAACACACATACCCACTCTCCCTTTCCTTACAAAAATCACACTCCTTTTATTTAACAATCAACACCAAGCACATCTCAAATTATTCCCAATAATTACACTAATTTACACTTCTTAAATATCAAGAACACACTACAAAGTACTTGAAATTACACGAAGAATTTTTCCTTGTGTGAACCAAATTTTTCTTTCCAATCTCTTGCTTAAACCCTTGTTCTTTCCCTCTTTCTCTCTTCTTTCTCTCCTCAATCTCCTAAATTAAATTGGCGGACTTTCCTTGTTGGTTTTAAATAGGGGTGAATGTGGCTTAATAATAGGCAAAGAGGCTGCCTAAGGCTGCCACGAAATGCATGCAAAATCCGCCCCTCTTTTTTTGTTTTGTTTTTTTGGGATGTTACAGTGAATGTGTTGGTAAACTAGAGATGTCAAAAGGGCCGGGCGGCCCGCGGGTTGGCTTGACCAGGCCCATTTTTGGCCCGGGCTGGCCCGGCCCGGAAGTGAACAGTAGTGGCCCCAAAAAAAGGGGCCTTGGGCTTGGACCAGGCCGAGGTTTCATCAAAAAAAGTCTGGGCCAAGCTCGGCCCGGGTTTTGACCCGGCCCGAAAAAAGCCCAAAATTGGCCCGAAATTAGGCCCGATTCTGGCCCTAAAGTGGGTTGGCCCACTTATTTTCAAAATTTGTTTTCTCTCCTCTTTTCCCCCCAACAGCCATATTCCCCAATAATTCCAAAATTTTCACTTTTACCCCCCCCCCAACAACAATATAACGGCTAGTTTTGGGAGTATTTTGGTCCAAGTTAATTTTTTCAAATTTTTTAAGGATTTACACTTTTACCCTCCCCAACATCTATAAACGGCTAGTTTTAAGGGGCATTTTGATCTTTTGTGGACTTTAAAAAATCTATAAATTCACACCATTCCTTTTAAATTTTTCACACCAATCTTCTTACTCTCTCTTATCTAAACATTCTACATTTCTACAACCTTTGCTACTATTTTTCTCTCCAATTACTACTCTTACTAATTACTACTCTTGTTTACTAATTAGTACTCTTGCTACTAATTACTACTCCTATTTACTAATTACTACTCGTGCCAAACTCTAATTACTAGCTATTCCTCTTATTTATTTGTTACTCTCTAATTATTTTGTTTACAAATTAGCAATTAGTGAATTCTTATTTATTAATTATTATTATCAAATTATTTTTAATTATTAACTCCGGCCAATTTTGAATTACTAATTATTCTTATTCCCTAGTTACCCTTTAATTCTTTTTAATTGTCATTTTTAATTATTTATTACTGCTCTAGTTTTATTTTTCAATCTAGTAAAAAAGTTTAGCGTCAAATATGGCTTCACTACTGAAGAAATTCAAGCATGGATCATCATCACGAAAAATACCACCACCACGGTCATCACGAACACCAATCCAAGCACCACTACAACCATTCGTTCTTGGACGAATGAGTACAGGCTGTATGATAGATACCCAAGCCAATTGGGAGTTCAATCAAAACATTTCAGATATTTATTACACGCCTTCACAAGATAGCCCGCATTTTAGTCAAGGACGCAGCTCGATTGATGAAGCTACTACTCCGTGGCATGATGTTAACCTGATAAGCGATCATGATGGAGAAGGGCCGAACAATACCTTCGGTAATCAGCAAGAAGTCCAAAAGGTGAAAAAAAATAACGTCGAGTGTTGGAATCATTTTGATAAAATTGCGGTAGAAGGCGACGCCTGAAAGCTCGATGTAAGTACTGTGCTAAATTATTTGCTACTGGTTGTGGTAATGGACATCTTAACAGGCATTATCCTCAGTGTGTACCTCGAAGCGGCCACGTCAAAACTACCCAAACACAGTTATCTTTTGACGGTAAGTTATTTGTTTATAATCAGCGAGAGCAAATAGACGGTCTCGCTGAATTTGTTATTCACGATGAACAACCATTTATTTTTCTTTTCTCAAATTTTAAGAATAAAATTTTTCACAAAATATAATTTTTTTTCATATATAAATAAATAAATAAATATATATATATATAGAGAGAGAGAGAGTTTTTAGAAGCAACATAGATATTTTTTCATATAGGTAACTTCGCCTGTTTGTTTACAAGCAGCCGGTCTCAAGCTCGGATAAAAGGAGGAGGGCCTATGAACACATTTATCTTCAATTTAACTCTATCAATTTGAATATTTGAATGCTATAAATATTATTGTTTACACACATATTACTACACAGTTTACTGTAAACTGTTTACATAAGTTTTTATCTGATTTATTGCTAATTGCTTCTATTGTTTCAGCTCAGTTTCTGTGATAGATTATTGTGTGCATGTCTAGGGCAATTTAACGTCGCTACTACTTGCTTGCATACACATAAGATAAAATGTTTGTGCATATGACTTCAACAGATGTTTATTGAAAAAAAAGGAAAGAAAAGAAAGAAGAAGATGTTACTGTATTAAAAAAGGAAAGAAAAGCCAAATGGCAAATACCTTGCAAACATTTGCGAAAATTTAAAGAGCTACTGTATTAAGCAATTTGATTGATGTAATCGTCATTTTCTATTTACCAAACTCCCAAAAATGCTACTTATAAATTATAATACTAGTAGGCCAAAAATGACTTGTTAATACTACACCAAATTAACATGTATCAATTTCAACCTTAATTTGATGTATTCTTGTGGGCCATCGACATATGTGAATAATAAGGAGTTTAGAACAGAAAAAAAAAAATTGGGCCCGGGCCCGGCCCTAAATATTGGGCCTAGGGCCAGGGCTTGGACTGGGCCCAAATATCCCAGATTCAGGCCCGGCCCAAGCCTGTTTTCATTGGAGGCCCGCTGGGCCTGCCCAAGCCCGGCCCATTAACATCTCTACGATAAACACAACTATAATAAGAGGGTCCCACATTGGAAAAAAACAAAATTAAACTCCATAACAAACAATTAGATATAGAAAGGTGAATGCGTTGACATGACAACGATACAAAGAGGGTATCACATTATAAAAAGACAAATTAAAAAAAGGTATTAATGAGAAAATAACTACAAAATAAAAGGTGTAAATCACCGAACTGATTTCTGCTTGCACAGACAATCTTATCCCTGATTTACATATTTTATTAACCAATGGTAAAATTTAGGTTGTAAAAGAATTTCAAGGTAGTCAAAGATATCGCAGCCCAAGTAAAAAAAAGAAACATGCCGTTAAGATTTGCTTCTGATGCCACTGTGCAAAAAAAGAAATTAAGAGAGCACACCTCTACTACTGAAAAAATTAAAGCAGGTAACAGTGAGATACTTTGGAGGAAACAAATTTAAAAGATTCATTGTTTAGACAAATTTTAAACACGAAATCAAAAGATTTTTCGTCACAATAATAACAAGGAATACCTTCAGCATAACATAACTAATTTACTGTAGATAATTTACAATTTAGGAACTGCAAAGTGCATGTGTACGTTAATCAAAAATCTCTTTGAAATCCATTAGCAAAAAACTAAAAATTGAAAATCTAATCTCTTTATAAGCTACAAAAGAAAAAAAAAAGGGATAATGCACCCAAAGCTGCTCCGCGGCATCTAAAGGAGAGCGAGGGAGGGAGAGAGAGAGAGAGAGAGAGCGCGCTGTGCTTTCTAGAATTCAGAGCGAGGCAAAGAGACTTGCAATTTACATGATCATGGCTTAAATTTATAATAAGGAAAAAAGTTTTTAAAAAGGTAATAATTTCTAACATCCCAAGAAATTGAATGTAATTGAAGATAAATTATAGCAAAACTGATGAGGCATACGTACCTATCAACGCTTTATTTCAAATCCTTTGACTTGGGTGAGTGATTACTACTAGCAAGGGGTGGGAAGGGCGTAATTTTAGGAATATGGGATTATTCAGGGGAAGATACAAAATTTTGAGATTTAGAAATATATGGGGGAGATTTAAAGATTTTTGAAACTTGAATAATTATATGATTATGTTGCAAAAGGAAAGAGAATTGAAGATAAATTAGGATTTTTGTTTCCGAACATGAGAAAATGGTTAACTCTCGGGTTTACATACCTTATTTTGGTAATTTCAATCCATTGAGATGCGATATATCTTTTTTTTTTTAATAATAAGAGAGTGACATTAATAAGTAAAACTTACAGAGGCGTGCAAGTTGCCTCAACACAGCAATATTCCTATTAGGTCACGACATATTCGTGACTCTGTATCAGTGTTATTAAAAGTTGTCTAGGCTCTAGGCGCAGTTAGGCGCGCACTGTGCGCCTCGCCTAGGCCTAGGCGCAGCGCGTTCAATAAGGCGAGCGCCTAGTGAGCCACGGCGCCAGGCGCGCAGTGGTGGTGGAGGCGCCAATCAAGGCGCCCGATATGCTGGCCGTTGGATAAGCTACATGGCGTTAGATGGACTATTCATTTTTTCCCCAGATTTTGTTGTTTGTTGGCTCAACCCAACCTAAGTCTGACTCTAAAATCCCCCAATCAGAACTCACGACTCACAGCCTCTACTTTCAATCCCTCTCCAGTCGCTGTAGTCGTCGCCCCTCCGGTTGTCGCCGGCAACCGCTGCTCTAGTCCCCGCGCTGTCACTGCTGCTCCCCTGTATCGCTGCTGCTGGGCTACTCCAATTGAAGACTCCGCTGGTCTCTCTCTCTCTCTCTCGCGGTCACTGCTGCTTCTCTCCGTCTGATTTGATTTGTGAGAGTGAGTCGTGTCTGGGCTTTGGAGCATTAGCTGTTGCCTTGTGATATTTACTTTGGTTGACTAATGTCTCTTTGTAGTTTGTATCAACAAAGTCCTTTTGTTTATCCACACAAACAGAGTTTTTAAACATATTCATGTCCATTTTCAGACCGTCTCATTTGTTAATAAAAGTAAATTACTATTGTATTTGATTCACAGTCAAATAAAAATACAGATAAATATAATTCCGTGTAAAAATCAATACTTTCTTTCTTAAAAGAAGATGTTATTCCAGTACGTTTCTTTTTCTTCTTCTTTTTTAATAGAAAAGTATGCTTATGTAAGCCAGCTCCAGAGTTTTTTTTATTATTTTTTTTATAAAGATCAGAAGTTACAGAGGATTTGCGTGGTATGGTTCCTCAAATATTTGAATCCTTCGTTGGGCATTCATTGGAATTTGAAACCTCTTCTAGTCTTTGAAAGTTTGTTAATTATCATGTTCTGAATTTTTTTTACGTAATTATATTGTTTTCATGCACTATTATTTATTTAATTTTATTTATTTTAATATTGCGCCTCGCTTCAAAAAGGCGCGCGCCTGCGCCTTGCGCCTGCCTAGGCTCCAGGGATCTTTTGCGCCTTAGGTGCGTCTGCGCCTTTAATAACTATGCTCTGTATACATGACCAAAAATGGTCGAAACTAACAAATTACCTAATACAACTCGTACACATTACAACCAAGCTAAAGCAAAGCATATCCTACACTTTAGCTCAACTTAGAGCAACATACAAAGTGTTAACCCTACGGTTAGTTAACCTAGGATTATAATTGGTATTGATGATAACCAACATTGATGTTTATGTTGTCTAACATGCATTAAGTTGATGAAGCAATAGGTACAATCTCATACTCATGGAAACGGACTATTAGACGAGCAAATCATTCGAAGACTCTCAACGGAACGCATCAAAGAAGGAATTCGTCGATTGAATTTTACAATGCTTAATTTCCGTTCTTTGTAACTAGACATAGAGAGATTATCGTTACGATGACTGTATACCTACAACTTGCCCATAGGTTTTCCTTGCATGCATAAAAGTTTTTCATTCTTTGCAAACAAGGAAACTGCATTTTCTGGAATGCAGCCGATTGCAAGTTGGCCAGTGAGGTATTACAGACGACTGCAATACTTCCAGTAGCCTTTTACAGTCGACTGTCTTAGAATGCAGTCGACTGCAAGTTGAAAGTTTGAATTTCCAACGGCTACTTTTGGGATTACAGTCGACTGCAATGGCACATTACAGTCGATTGTATTTACCGTTTGGCACATTTAATGCTTCAATTCACCTTACTCCAAACGGTCATATTCATTCTCACCTCTATAAATACTCATCTTGGGCATAGTTTTGATTCATCAATTGCATTCAAAGCTCTCTTATCTTTCATTTTCTCAAATATCAAAGCAATTGTTCAATCTCTCTTGGTTTTCATTGTTTTCTCATCCATTTCAAGAGAATATTTATTGTGAGCTTGCATTTGAGAGATATACATTTTCATAAGTTATTGTACACTCATCTCTCTTGTTCTAGAGCTTAAAGGTGTACTCATCTACTTCTTAAGAGTGAAATCTTGTACACATTTCTTCATCTAAAGTTTCTTATATCAAAGCTTGGGGTTGTCAAGCTTTGGAGCTTGGGGTTGTCAAGCTCTGGAGCTTTGGGATTGTCAAAGCTTGTTCTTGATGTGGGCATAGTATCAAGGGATTGTAAGAGGTTCGATCTTGACCCGTAAGAAAGATCATACTAGTGGATTCTAAGGCCTTTCAAGGGACTTCCTTGAAGGGGTGGACGTAGGCTTGAGGGTATATCGAGCCGAACCATTTAAATCTCCTTGTCAAGTATCTCTAAACCCTTCTCTTCTTACATTATCGTTTTACATTTGTGTTGAGATTGTCTTGTTTGCTTACTTGAGGTATTGTGTTTAAGGTTTGTTGTTTGTAACTTTTCAAATGTTATTCTTATCCTTTCTAAGTTTATAGTATTTACTTGTTATTTTTTTAAGTAGTCTTAAAACCCTATTCTCCCCCCTCTAGGGTTATCTTTTTGGTTTCACCAAGCTTTAAAGTATTACAAAAACATAACCTACGGGCACAAAGTGGTAACATTATAGCAGACAACCGGGAACCGCACGACCCAAAACAATATTCAACCCTCGACCGCAACACACGACCAAAGATCTTCACCACATCAAATTTGCATCCTTCTACTATCTCTTATCAAAACCGAACCAAATTACCTCAAAACCTAGAAAACAGTCACATAGGACACCCCTCAAAACCGATAGAGGCCCTAAACCCCACCCCACCCCACCCCATAGATTACTCTGAATGACCCCAACAGTCGGACCCCCCCCCCCCCGGGACCTAAAAACCCACCCCCAGCCTCAAACAAACCCCCCTCCCCCTCACCACCCTTCCCTCCCAAGACACCAAGGGTACCCCAAATTAAAGCCTAAACTAAGGGGCTAATCCTACTACAATCTCATGTTTTAATTTAACCAAGCAGTTTCCAAACAGTCTTAAAACCATTTGCTACCTCGTACACACCCAAATTCAACCTCTGCACAAAAGGAACGGCAAGAAGTGAATATACAAAATTTGAGGAAAATCTTCGAGTAGAACAGTAGATGCAGGTAGAATTCTGACCACCGCCAGTAAATATTCCGGTCACCGCCGGTGGAAATTCCCATCACATCTGGCGAGGAGTTGAAAAGATGTAAATCTAATCGATCTACATAGATCAGGTTAGATCGAATAAGTACGGAGCTTTCCGGTGAGAACTCCATCTTTGATCTGTTCGGGGGAGACGAAGGGCATCCTTTCCGGTGATACGCCATCTCCAATCGGTTCTGGGGAGAGGTGCCCGTCACCGGGCAGTCATCGACATCCGGTCAGTGGTGCCACCAGCCATACCCAGATCGCGTCGTTCACGCTACCACCACACAAACTATACTATAATACTATGCTAGGCTGTCGCTCAAGCGGCCGCCGCCCCAAGCACGCAGAAGCGTAGTGGGGCAGCCACAGTGGCCTCTCTGTGGTGGGTTTTTTAGAGAGAAGACAGAGTGTTTATTAGAGAGAGAGATAGAGAGAGAGAGAGAGAGAGAGAGAGTCTTTCAAGCTTCACGAGTGTATGCGATACATCTAACTCGTGCATTTAGTACTATTTCAGGGTCAGTCAAATCAATTGCACAAATGGCTTGGATCTCTCAACCTTGCTCAAGAACCTGAACAGTAGACTAGTTCTCCTTCTTTCCTTGTAAATGTTTTGAGCTAAATTTTCTTAAAGATCAAAAGTTAATCAAAAAAGGGCTAATCGATGATGCTTGCCTTCTACTTTCATAAAATTTCTTCAAAGTCAACATATCTCTGTTTGCTCAAACAATTGTCTGGAAATCAGTCGACTGAATACTAAATCAGCTCAACTGATTCTTTCAGTGTGCTCAGATGTTTTTCAAAAATTTTCAGCCAACTGAGTCTTTCTTTTCAGCTCAACTGAATTGTGCAGTGTCTAAGATTACTCTTAGAAAGTATATTAGTCAACTGAATCTTTTTTTTCAGCTCAACTGATATGAGCAGACTTAACAAAATGGTTTTTTACAGAAAGAAAAACCTCCCAACTTAATTTATATTCAATCAATTTAATTTAGTATCAGCTCAACTTTTTTGTGCAGTTTCTCTAACCCCATTTTTCTAAAACAATATCAGTTGGCCGAATTAGTTTTATACCAAGTGATTTTTTAGTTGGATCTGTCCCTTCTTTGACTTTCAATGGTCTTATTTTCTTGCCTATAACATGGACACTTAAAGAGCATTTATTTTAATATCTACTTGCTGAAAAATTCTCTTTCTAAGCTCTCTAAGCTTTGCTTCTCTCACTAGCACTAGCGCGACTTCTCATAAATCCAAGGACAGACCCAGAAAGTCTAATCTGGGAGACAAAAAAGGCATAATTTTTTTTTTTTGGGAGGAAGTCGTTAATCATTGTTACTACTGTGTTAACATTTTTTGTTTGAAAGAAAAAATCAATTGTGCATGACTTTGACTTTCCATCTATAAAAAGAAGCATATTGTAATTAGCATCACTATTGAATACGTTAAATGCAGAACAAATTGCTTAATTTGACTACTAATCATTACTATTCAAAGTGATATATTTAACTTAATAAGGTTAATCAGCAACAAATTACTAATCTTGCATGAAAGAAGTTTAACTCTTACTATATAAATGTATTATTGATATGATTAATAATTATATGAGTATAATAGTCATGTATAAGTTACTATATTATAAGAATTCAAACTAAAACAAAGAACTAACCTTGATCAATTCGTAGTTTTTTTGGGATGTGGAATTTGGAAGAATATAGATGGAGCAAAAGCGGAGAAAGAAGAAGACTACGACGACCGGTGTCTCAAAGAGTTAAAAACACAACAAAACCTTAACCCTAATTAATTAATATTACGATATAATGACATTTTCGTAAATATGTTAAATATGAATATCTATTATTTAGAAAACTAAAAAAAATCCCCAAAAGTTGGGGTGCCGTGCTCTCGTCCCCTACTCCCCCCCCCCCCACCCCACCCCGGCGTGAGAGTTCTGCCTATGCATAAATCTTTTGAGTAGAATCTCTTTAAAAAAAAGTTGTTGAGCTATTTGCTTAATTAAGCTCCTTTGTGATTAAGATCTTCTCACCTAAGAAGAAGGCTTATCTAACTTTGTACTTTGTTATTGTACATCTACTAATTAAGGAGTATATGTTATGTAAAAGTTTCAGTTGTAATCTCTTTCTTCAATTGTAACTATTTAAAAACGTTGGATAGAGTTTGAGTTGTACAAAGAACTGAGCTAGCACCCAAAGCTAGCCTAAGTATTGAAAGGCTCAAGTATGCCTCTTCATGTGGAGTATTAAGGGACTGGAGCTAAGCAGGTCGAGCCCAACAAATATAAATCATCGTGTTCTCTCTCAATTGTGATTATCTTTTTATTCAGTCTTAAAGTTGTACATAAATCTGTGTAAACATATATTTCACTTCCCCCTTTTAGATGTATCTAGGGACCTATAAAAATGACAGATAGAATGACACTTAAGATTTTAGATTTTATCATTCCAATAAACAGAGTAGGTCGAAAGTGCTCAAAACCCTCCCGTATATGACCATGGGTTTTATTTTTAAGCTATTAATAAGCGCAACATAGCGATATATGTGTGTGTAAAATAAGAACTCATAACTTTTTAAGCTATTCTTATTGTACTTTGTATCTTTTTTTTTACAAAAAGATGAGTCATTAGTTTTTGAATGTAGAGATTTCTTTATTTCTTTTGGGGTTTATGAATGGCTTTGGGAGAGAAATATAATTGATTGGTTTTGTTCTAAGGTATTATTCATTATAAAATTTATTATATACACTTAACAGTAAGTTTGAAATTAAAAGATTAGTTGAAAAAATAGGAGGACATAAGTAAAAGAAATGTGAAAAGAAAATATTTTATTGGCATGTCCATGCGGTGGATGGAGAAGAAGTTAAAATATATCCAAGTGGAGGAGATAGAATATTTTTAGAATTTAATTTATTTGATTAGATCACATGGAGTTGTCTGATAGTACTTCCAATCAGAGCCGGATCCCTGCTGTAACAAGTAATATTGTAACTCTAGTTACAACCATCGGATCAAATCCGACGCTCCACAAGCCGCCACGTCATCAACCATTAAAATTCTCATACACTTTGGACTTGACGGCTCGGCAGACAAACCAAATCTCAGAGACTCTCTCCTTCGTCCCATCTTTGATCGGTGAGAACACCTCTTCTCTTCGGAGGCCACACCTCTACTCTCTGGCGGCAACACCTTTAGGCTCCAAAACGGTATCACCTGTATTTTTTGTTTCCTTCTCCCACCCTATCCCCTCCTCAACACTCCTTATTCTAGAAAAGAGAAATTCTGAAATTAATTAAGAAAGAAATCCAAAAAGGGGGAGAACTTATGTACATGATCGAAAGGGGACATGATTATAACCTGCAATCTTCATGTTGGAGTGATTCAGTGAGGATAGGCTTTCATGGCCACGCCCATGAAATTTTGATTGAGTCACTTGCCTAACTCTTGTTTAGATCGATCTCAAGAAAGATTGGTTTCCAGAGAGAAAAGATCGTCGAGCTTCCTTCGAAAAATTTGCCAGATTTTGATAACGGAACGGTACCGTCATCAGCCTCAGACGATGCGTTTTTGGGCATTTTTTTTGGTTGATGATGTGGCGGCATGCGGTGCATCGGATTTGATCCGATGGCTATAATTAGAGTACGCTGTAGCCCTAACTACGACAGAAGATCCGGATCTGTCCGTGCACGCTTTTCAATTTGCTCGGTAGAATTCCGTTCCACGAATAATGCCACTTACACACTAATTACAGTCATACTACCTTCTTCAAAGGTCTCTGTTATCTACAACCACGAGGCTCCACGTGTCCCTCCTTCTTCAACCCCAGCTAAAACCCTCTCACTTCACCTTTCAACTCTCGCACACGCACACACTAATTACAGTCAATCTCCTTCTACCTTCCAAACCCTATAACCCCTCCAAATCGACACACGGAAACACCCATGCTCACCGAATCATCGCCCAACTGACCACAATGACCCTCCTGTACCACTCCATTTCCCCAATCCCCCTCCCCCCACCACCACCCCTCAGAGCCCTGGCCACCACCTCCTGTTCCCTGCCAACTCCCTCAAATTCACCGCCCTCCGCCGAACCCTTCTCGCCTCCGCCACCACCACCGTGAAACCGCGTGCGAAATCCCGCGGCGAGCTCATCCTCGGCAACCCCTCCCACACCGTCGAGAAGGGCAAGTACACCTACGATGTCGAAACTCTGATTAATAAGCTTTCCAGCCTCCCCCCACGTGGCAGCATCGCGCGTTGCCTCGACGCCTTCAAGAACAAGCTCAGCCTCACCGATTTCGCCCTCGTATTCAAGGAATTCGCTCAACGCGGCGACTGGCAGAGATCCCTGCGCCTCTTCAAGTATATGCAGCGCCAGATATGGTGCAAGCCCAATGAGCACATTTATACAATCATGATAGGGGTGTTAGGCCGCGAGGGACTGTTGGACAAGTGCACGGAGATATTCGAGGAAATGCCTAGCCAAGGTGTGTCGCGTAGCGTATTTTCGTATACTTCAATTATTAACGCGTATGGCCGTAATGGTCAGTACGAAACTTCACTAGAGTTACTATATAGGATGAAGAAAGAGCGGGTTCAACCTAATATATTGACGTATAATACTGTGATTAATTCTTGCGCTAGAGGAGGCCACGATTGGGAAGGTTTATTGGGGTTGTTTGCGGAAATGAGGCACGAGGGCGTGCAGCCGGATCTCATTACATACAACACGTTGCTTAGCGCTTGTGCAGGTAGGGGGTTGAGCAACGAGGCGGAGATGGTGTTCAGGACAATGAATGAGGGTGGGATTGTGCCGGATATTACTACATATAGTTATTTGGTCGAGACCTTTGGGAAGTTGGGTAGGCTCGAGAAGGTTTCCGAGCTTCTCAGGGAGATGGAGTCAGGCGGGAATTTGCCGGATATAACATCGTATAATGTGCTGCTAGAGGCTTATGCTAATTCGGGGTCGATTAAGGAGGCAATGGGTGTGTTTAGGCAAATGCAGGCAGCAGGGTGCATGCCAAATGCGGCGACTTATAGCATTTTGTTGAATTTGTATGGTAAACATGGGAGGTATGATGATGTTCGCGAGCTTTTTCTTGAGATGAAAGTGAGCAATACGGAGCCGGATGCAGCCACTTATAATATTCTTATAGAGGTTTTTGGAGAAGGTGGGTACTTTAAGGAGGTGGTCACTCTGTTCCATGATATGGTGGAGGAGACTGTTGAGCCAAATATGGAGACTTATGAGGGTTTGATATTTGCTTGTGGGAAAGGAGGGCTTTACGAGGACGTGAAGAAAATTTTACGCCATATGAATGAGAAAGGATCAGTGCCGAGTGCAAAGGCTTATACCGGAGTTATTGAAGCATATGGACAGGCAGCTTTATATGAGGAATCTCTTGTTGCTTTTAATACAATGAACGAACTGGGGAGCAAGTCCACAGTTGAGACCTTTAACTCTTTGATTCACGTGTTTGCAAGAGGGGGGCTCTACAAGGAGTCTGAAGCTGTCTTCTTCAGAATGGGCGAGTGTGGTGTTCCACGGAACAAGGACTCCTTCAATGGTGTGATTGAGGGATTCAGACAGGGAGGTCAATTCGAAGAAGCTATAAAGGCTTACGTTGAGATGGAAAAGGCAAGATGTGATCCCGATGAGCGCACTCTTGAGGCAGTTTTGAGCGTTTACTGCGTTGCAGGTCTTGTAGATGAGAGTGAGGAGCAGTTTAGGGAAATTAAAGCATCGGGCATCTTGCCCAGCGTCATGTGCTACTGCATGATGCTGGCGGTTTACGCAAAGTGTGACAGGTCAGACTTCATATGCATGATTAATGATGCTTTATCTATTTTCAAAACAGTTTTGTTTGAATGCTAGTTAATTAGCTAGTTCCCACTTAACGAATCCTGATAGCATTAGTTTTGTCACAATATCAGTTCCCTTAATCCTTTTACACAGTAGAATAACCATAAACATGTCCCAGCTTTACTTAACGATAGACGTGCTGCTTCATTTAGTAAGATGCTGAGAATAGCCTTCATGCAGTTATCACAGGGCGTTGGTTCTGGGGACCTTTACCCTTTAATCGAAAAATGTTTACTAAGTTAAGCTAACTGCTAATATGTTACATAGCATGCATTTTTACCAGTTGAATTGCTTAGAAGGTGCTTGCTAATTAAAATGCATACATATGTAAGTCATCCGTACGAAGGCATCTGTAATAAGACCACATAAATGAATAGAATCTTCAAGGTATGAGCTATTGTGCTTGATTTCTAAAACCTTTTTTTTTTCTTTCTGACCTCTATATAGACCTAGGCACCTAAAAGTTTTTACTTTTCAACAGAGTTTTTTTTAGCATTACCTTTAATGGGTGTTTAGGAAACAGCCAAGTTTCTTTCTATATATGCATGCAGATTTCCTTTCTCTGTACGGCCAAGCCCATTAACATGTCAGTAATGCATCTGCATTGCATAAAGTACAAGTTAATTACCTATTGGTATTATCAAGTCTATTTATCATATAACTGGTCAGCTTCTGATCCAGAAGTAAGCATGTAACGAATGAGGTGACAGCTTCATCTAGATTATTATCCTGCTATCTGAGATGGTTCACAACTACTATCCCAATATATCAGTAATTTCTTCTGGAGGTAACCCTGATACTGTCAGTAAATCCTTCTACACAAAGGAACCTTGCCGTCCAACCTAGCGATGTTAAAATCTTCTAGTTGTTTGTCGAGATGGTCTCTAGTAATAATTAATATCTTGACAAGGTAACGTCGAAACAATTGCATGCCATCAAGTCAACAAAAGCAGCTTTCTTGCATCCAGAAAATCTGTTAGAACTGTGCTGAATCTCTTGAAGGAAATCCTTCCCGATAATCATACCAAGTTACCCTCCCGCCGGCCGCGCGGCTCCCAGGGTAAGAGGCACTACAAAAAGGAAGAGAAGTTAAAAGAAATAGCGTATAGAACATGGCTGAACATAAGCACTATAAAACCTTCTTATGCCTCATTTGTATTGGCGCCTCAGTTCTAGCAGCTTGCTGACTATAATAGAAGGTTTACAGTTACCTAACCAGGATCAGGTTATTCTTTTATAAGTTAATTACTTCTTGAGAACCAAATAATGGATATAAGCTTTTGCTTGAATTTAGTTCTTGTAACATAATGGATGTAGGGAATCTATAGATGCGGTAGTAAGCTGGACCATGATTCATTCATCTGTTTTCTAACATGTCACTGTTTGAAATCCTTCTTTTCAGGTGGGATAAGGCCTATGGATTAGTGGACGAGATGTTTACATATAGAGTATCCAATGTTCATCAGGTAATCGGGAAAATGATCAAGGGAGACTATGATGATGACGTTAATTGGCAGATGGTAGAGTACGTCTTTGACAAACTGAAGACTGAAGGCTGTGATTTGGGGTTAAGGTTCTACAACGCACTACTAGAAGCACTCTGGTGGCTGGGCCAGAAGGAAAGGGCTGCAAGAGTGCTCAATGAAGCAACCAAGCGGGGGCTGTTTCCTGAACTATATCGGAATAGCAAACTTGTGTGGTCTGTGGATGTACACAGGATGTGGCCTGGTGGTGCATGCACAGCAATATCAGTATGGCTCAACAATATGACTAAGATGCTATCAAAGGGAGATGATCTTCCTCATGTGGCAAGTGTCGTCGTAGTGTAAGCTCTTTTTTACGCGCTCTTCGTCAATTGTTCCTGTTTAGTATTTCTGTCAACCATTTCACTCTGTTCTTTCTTCCCTTCATATGGTGGACGAAAAAAGAAAAGATATATGGACACCACAATCCATTATCCCAAATAAAGAAAACTTACAAAATCCAACTTACTATTGGAAGACACTGCATTTGCCTTTTCCAAATGCTAATCCTATATATGTTTGTCAATCAGACGGGGACAGATGGAGAAGAGTTCAATAACACGAGATTTTCCTATTGCAAAGGCAGCCTATTCTTTTCTAAAGGATAACGTCTCATCATCTTTCTGTTTTCCTGGGTGGAACAAGGGGCGAATTATCTGTCAGCGGCTTCAACTGAAGCGTACTCTTTCTGGTGGGGAACCATCTGCAGAAGGTGTAGACAATAATATAATTACCTTAAGTAACTCTCCATTTCCTCTCCCGGAAACAAAAATGTCAATGAGCGAGGGCCAGGAAGGCCAAAATGGTAGTTTGGACACTCAAGCAAGCGTCAGAATGAGAACGGAGCTTACGACAAGTGCAGTTTAGATAATATACAAATCTGCTCAAAAAGTTCTGGTGGCTCTTCAGCCTGGAGATGATCGACCCAATTCAATCAAAAGGAAGTGAATGGCTCCTAGGTCTCCCACTCGGTGCAGAATGAAGTTATGGCATACGTGGATCTGTGCCGCGACCCACTCGATGTGGGAAATGCAAGAACACCAGATTACAGATCTTTCGACTAGATGGGTGGTGGCCTTTTTGGAGCCGCTTTTGGTCCCTGGGCCTGGCTTAGCAGAAAGGAAGAGCACAGGGATGAGATGGATTTTGGAATTCTAACTTAGATGGTCGACATGTACGTACACTGTTTACACAAAAAATTCAAATTCCCTCAAGAAGGTATACAAAAGTAGATTCAGTTAACCAAAAGATGATTGAAAGAAAGAGAAGAACATTTTACTTGGCCGCCTTCTATGGTAAATATTCTGGAGTATATTAGAAGTTGCAATGGTTGAGCAGGGGTCCACTAAACCCTGATACTCCACAGGTAACTGAGAGTTTATTTTTCTTCGCTTGCTACCCGTTTTTGGCTTTGATAAAAGTTTCAGTGAATTTTTTTGATGCAAAGGTATGTGGTTAATTCGGAGCTTGTGTCCTCTGCCAAGCTCCAGAATGGTCCTGAAAAGGAAGAAGAGTTCGAGAATATAGCAACCGTAGTGTTACCCCTTTATTTGGGGCTAAAGAAGCCAAGTTTTACAGGCCGAAAATCTGATTAGGAATGGTGATTGGATTTGGAGCGCAGTCTCCTCCGTCGTCTCCTCATTTTCCCCGTTTTGTCTAGATAGCTTTGGATATATTTGGTTAGCGAGTTCATGCAACTCCATCTTGGTACTGCTTTAAGCGGCCGGTCGCGATGAGTGGTGGCCGTGATATAAGCGGTGGTTATGTTGGTTGGTGGTAACGGTGGCCGTCAAAAACAGTGTGGCAAAAGTACCGTATATCAAACACGATAGTGCGAGGAAGATTTGGATACTGGCATCACGTCTTACTTGTATATGACGACCATTAAACTGTAGCATTCTAAAATAATATGCGGCAGCTACTAATTTAGCTTTTGTATGACTCTCGAAAGAATTTGAATCCCCGTCTAAAGGTTGATCAAAGGCAGGATGCTCATTTGCCTTTAGCGGACACTTTATGTCGTTAAAGTCTTTTATGCTAGAAGAGCTTTGTTGTAGCGACAATTTACCATGTTTTTTTCCGTCTCTAAAAATGCTTTTACTGGCTTTTGCAATCCTGTGCAAATCTTGGGCTTGGTCCTGAAATTCCTCAGCCCAACTCATTTAACATATTAAGCGGGATTGATCCTGTGTTGCGCGTAGCTCACACAGCCACACTGTCTATTGGCCCGAAGGCTGATTCAAAGTTTACGGCCGGCAGTACTATGGGCCCAAGCCTATGGGCAGCCCACGACGGATCTCGAACTTATGTTTCTAAATAATTCATCGTCAATGACGGCGGTGCGGTAGCCGGAGGCGATGCATAGATATCGCCGGATCTAGTCAGATCTAGGTAGATCTAGATATAGATCTACTAGATCAACACTGGCGGTGGCCGAAATTTAACCAGCGATGGTCGGAATTATACCAGCGATGGCCGAAATCACTGCGGGCTGTCTGTAATGTTCTTTTTTTTTTGTTGATGAAGAATTAGGTTTGTTTTTATTGGGTTTGGGTGAACCTTTGGAAAGAGGGGTGAGGGGGCCTCGGGTTGGGATTTTTTTTCTGTGTGTGTGTGTGTGTGTGTGTTGGGGTTGTGTGTGGGTGGGGGTGGGGGGGGGGGGGGGGGGGGGGGGGGGGGGGGGGTTTAACTTTAGGTTTGTATTGGGGTTTTGGGGTGGTATTTTAGATTAGCCCGTAGTATGTGGTTGATGCTTCGTTGCCAGTAACGTTTGGGATTGGAAATGCTGATAGAAAAGAGTGAACCATGCAATGTTGATGGATCCTTCGCCTCTCGAATTTGTGTTGTGGAATTTGTGTTGTGGTTCAGTAGATGATCAAATACATCTTTGTTTGGTGCGGTTTCGATTGTCTTGGCGCGGTTTCGATTGTCCTTCTCGCGGTAATATGTGTTGTATTTTTATGTGTTTTGCTGTATTTGGTGTTAATTGTAACCGTGCACCTCGGCAAGTTACGAAAAGTTACTTTGAAGTGTAGGATATACTCTGTTTCAGTCTAATTATAATTTGTATCGGGTATATAAGTTAGTTGTTAATGTGTAGTGTTATTGATAGCAATTAATACTGTCTTTTATGTCTGTAAAATAGATGATTTGGCCGGAACGGCTTGTAAAATCTTTTACATATAATATATTTCTCTTCTTAACCAAAAAAAATGTCATTACTGTATTTAGCGAATAAGATTTTTCATTAATATTACTTTAGGTTTAAGAAATAAGAGAAGTTGAAGTGTCTTTATTTGTGAATTGAAAAGTCTTGCTAGTTGGTACTACCATTGTTGAAAACCAATCGGACCTTAACTCACGTCGCCACCCGCTGCCATCGATGACCAATTAGACCTCATGCACTGCCGTCACGTCACCGCTGTCACCATCCACAGGTTTTCCTCACCATCGCCACCCACGCATTTGCCCACCGTCGGTATCTCACTGCCGTATTTCTTGTTGTTGCTCCCTGCAAAAGCTTATCGACAATAACAATCCCATAACGTTTATTTTGTAAAAGAACTATCCTTATAGACTGGAATTTCAATTAATGGTGGTGGTGGTGTTGTAAATTTGATTATAGGAGGTGGTGGTGCGAGTTTGATGGAGATAGTGGTGGTCTTGAGTACCGGTGGTGGTACTTTCGGAGGTGGCTGATATGGGTTTCATTGGAGAAGAAAATAAAATTACAAGGTTGATGGAATAATTAAGAAAAAGAAATAGCAAAGAAAATACTCAAAAACCAAAAGAGGGTTGACTTTTTTTTTTTTCTTTTTCAAAGCTGAAAATAAAAAACTACAAGGGTTTTAAACACACGATATGACATTTTAATTGCATATTTTTCACGTTATTCTCAATTTAACTTTTTTCACATAACACCCGACGGACGGACGACGATTTCACATCTATAACCGATCAAAATATAGACCCATCAATCAGTTCTGATTCGTTCTCATTTTTTTATTGAATAAGGAGGTTGGTGGATTATGTTGTCGTTGCTCACCATCAAGAAAAAGCTGTAATCCGCCTGTCTTTTTGACCAGCTTGGGCTTAATCAGTGTTGATAGAATGAGGGTGGATTCCTTGTAAGTCCATTCCCATTTTTCTCCAATTGTCTAACGTGTTCATTACTGTATTTGTGAAGGGCAGAAGAACATGAAAGCCTGGATAGCTGGCGGATATATTCCAAAATATGCATATATGGCTCAATGAATGAATCACAGACAGCATGGGGGATAGTACTATCCAAGTTGTAATCGGAATTGTTTTAAGTAATCCATTCCAGAGATCTGTTTGATTAAGATTTTGTCCCCGGGTTAGGCTATCGTACTAATCCACAAGTTGCATTAATTAGGCTTATGTTGACCCAACATCATCCCTTTTGACTAGGGAAGTGATGATCCAGTTAGGACTCTCTTCTTTTTAACACATACAAGCATCACTAAATATATTTTACCGATAAAAAATAATCGCTATACTTGTTATAAAGAACGATAAAATCAACTATTTTTTAAAGCTGTAACAATAAAGGTGTTGTATAGTAGAAAATCTTGATCTATGATATTCACTCTCCCAAAATGACCTAAAACACTATTACTCATATGCAATATGATTTGATTTCTTAGTGCAATATGCAAAATTTGCTATCCGCACGCACTTTGTTACTAAAAATTTAAGTCATGAATAGACTTTTATGATAAATAAAGTATGAACAAGTTATTATGAAAATTAGGCTCTCGTGTGTATCTCCTCTGGCCTATAGTTGACCCTTATTTGATAAACAATCATTCAAAATGTAAAAATTGCTAATTATTGGAGGTATTAACTACTACTGGTAGGTTTTCTCAATCTTTGTTAAACATAAAGATACGGATGGAATTCTTTTGCAAAAACATTTATGGCTAGCAAAATTACAGTCATTTAATAACATAAAGAATGTTTGGGATTGATTTTGATATGGTTAAATCGGATAAAATTCATATTGAATCAGTACCAAAGTGTGGACAAGAACAAAATTAGTAAATTGATTAAATTTGCTTCAAAATGCTCAAAATTGATTAAATTCAGAATCTTAATTTTGTTGGATTCTGATTCGATCAGTTTTGGACAGTCGGATTTGACAAAAAAAATTGTCAAAAGCATTGTCACATAAAAATAATGATCTAATGCTCCCTTCAAAACATTGTACAGTATTTGGTCATTTTGTCTAACTAGAATTTAGTAAAAAAATCACTTTTGAAAATCAAAGTTCCCTGCTCACTGAATAGTAACTTAATCGCTAATGAGGGCTATCCTCACAATCGTTTATCTGAGGAGATTGTTAAGGGATTTTGACTATGATAGCGATGAATATAGTCGTGAGCAAACGAATGACATAGTCAAACTTCCTGTGCTTAACCAAAAGCAAAGTTTTCTTCATCTAGAAGAAATCGATGTACTCCTTTTCTTGTCACATTTTTAATGTTCGGCTTTACGCTCGAAGCAAAGTGAATGTTTTGGTCAAATGTTTTACACGTTTTTAACACTTAGTATAAGCGTAGCATGTCATCATGACATTAAGATCTTATGCTCTATAAGGTAATTGATATGTGGAGAGTAAGATCTTTATAAGAGTATAATCAACTTGTGATTTCAAAACGAGATTAGAAAAATACGTGATGGATAATATTTATAGTACCAAAGAACAAACCGTTGATTCATGCAACGTGAAATGGAATAAAGAAATATATAAAAGGCATGAGCGATTAGTGTCACAAAGGTCGATTAAGGGATGCCTTCGATATAAAATTTGATTTGGATTCCTTCTGCTTTTTATTAAGTGTGACTATAGCGATATTATACATACAGCAAAAGCTGCTTTTTCACTAGAATTTTCCGGAAGCTATCAAATGCAAAACCAAAACTCAAATAAGATATGCCAAGCTCTAAATATTAATTTCTTTTGGGTTCTAGCTCTAAACAAAAGTAAAAAAAAATGTAAAAGGAAAATAGGAAAAAGCAACTGTGAGTATCAACAATGAAAAGGCGAAAGCCAAAAGAGGAAAGTCATTAACAACTCTGGTTGAGAAGCCAAGGGATCGGCTTGATGGTCAACGAAGTTTGCTCGCTTTCTTTATATTTTGGGATTCAAACTTTAGTTAGAGTTAGCATCCGAAGGAAAAATACTCCTCTTAATGCACCAGGCCAATGTCAATGTGCGCTCTTCAGATCACTTAGATAGAGAACTTAGACTCAATTAACTCTAAAACTGATTCGAATTAGCACCTGAAGGAAAAATACTCCTCTTAATGTACCAGGCCAATGTCAATGTGCGCTCTTCAGATCATTTAGATAGAGAACTTAGTCTCAATTAGCTCTAAAACTGATTCAAAGATAACCTTTACGGTCTAAAAAAAAAAGCAATAACTAAAACACGAAGAAAGAAAATAATTTAGGTGATAAATTGATGGGACCCGGTGTAGCTGATACTTGATAGGTGGATGCCGGTTGGATATCAATCATAGTGCATCAATTAATAACAAAGATTATCACTTAACAAATCATACTAGTATTTAGTAAGCTTTTGACCAAAAAAAAAATACTAGTATTTAGTAAGCTGGCTCCACCCTGATCCAATAGAAGCAAGGGAATGTTTATTGGCATTTTCCGTCATCTTATACGCATTAGTCACTATTTAGTACAATTTTTAGCAACAAAATAAAAGATTAAAATAGCGTATAAAAGCGTTAAAATCGCTCTCCCAATAAGTGAATCATGCACTTATTCGACGCGATATGTACCTCCATAGTTTGCAATCCTCAACAAAAGTCAATCTCACTTACAAGAGTATTTCTATTTTAAAAGAGGAGAGAAGTGTTAATTAACCCTAAACAAATGATTATATGATAATATTTAGATAAATTTTGATTATTTCATAAGTTCTGTTATCATTTTATCGATACATGTACTCGAGTGTACGGAAAATGTTTGGTGTAGATTTATAGTTCTAATGTTAGCTTACATTATCAATAAGAGCTACTCCCTCCATCCTACATAATTTGATCAATTTTTTTTTAGAGTGATATATTGTGTGTTTTTTATTTTACTCTTTAGAGGGAGGAGGGGAAGAAAGTGGGTCAGTAGAGAGAATATGGATTAATGCAGTCTTAAATATGGGAGAAATGAATGAAAGAATGTAAGAAAGTGGGACAAACGAGATAAAATGAGTTGATGAAAATTTAAATGTGAAGAGAAAAATTAAAGTGTAAACAGGGTAAATATGTAAAAGTACTTACAAAATATTTTTTAATTTAAAAATAAACAATTTTTGTGTGACGGCCCAAAAAGAAAAATTGATCAAATTATGTACGACGTAGTGAGTACTAACTTCAATTTCAAAAATTAATCTTAAAGTAACTGAAAATTATAACGATAAGTTGTTTTAAATTAGCAAAAAAAAGTCGAGACGCAATGCCCTAAACAACAACTTAATATGAACAAAAGGTGAATCATAATCCATAATAGACTTAAAAATATATATATATATATATCACGATAAATAAAATAAAAAAATCAGTAACACGGTCCAGAACACGAGCGTCACGTGCACGAAAGATAAAAAGGGGAAAAGGTGTCATGGCAGTGGTGGGGGGCAGGCAGGCACCTTATCTCGGCTTATCCTTCACCAGATGCATCCCACCACGAAAGGCGATAATGCAAATGTACGGAAACCGCAATAAAGGAAATAAAATCTTAAAGGAATATGCTTTTAGCCGACGGTCCACATTGTTATTACTATTTATTTATTATTAATGCACTTGGTATATTCTAGACTAGTGCTTGCTAGAATTGGAGGACTCTGATTTGTTGGGATGGCACCATCATAATTTGTCTTGGCTCATGATTTGTCAGTTTCAACTCTTTGAAAGAGACATATTTAAGGATAAGTTTTATTTTTAAAGCAAAAAAATGATATAATATTCATGAATGTGGATTTTTGCTGGTGTGTGCGACAAATTGAGACGTGTGTGATTTGTATATTTCGTTGCTGCACTTATTCTGAAAAAAGTCTAAGTGCATTTCGACAATAGAATTGCTTAAATGAGAAAGCAATGTGATCTGATTAGAGAGTTTTGCTTGTCTGCTTTTGGTGTGATCGTAGCCTTGTGTTTTTTTGCATATATTAACATGCAATTAGTTTGTCCTATTTCAATCTGCAAATAGACTGGGTCATGATAACGTGAGAGTAAACTGTTGTCAATTGATAGAAGGAACAAGAAATGAAGAAGATTAACAAGTGCCAAAATTCGTCTTAAGAGGGTCAACTAACCACGGGGAGCATCGGTCACAGGTCATTTTCACCGCCTCATCCCGAGCTAACGCAGCTAAAACATGAGCTGCTGAATATGTTGCCCTGATGAGACCGGAAAGAGAAGTGCTCAAAGCATCTAACTAACTTGAGGCGATCTTGGAAAATAATCGCAACATCTAACGAAGGCAACAAGATTTCAATGAACGTTTCTCTAATGCCAAAAGAATTACCAATATGTGCCTCGGCTTCCAAGGCTTTTTTACAAAGGTATTGGACGGTCGCTAAAGAAAGAGAAGTGACTAAAGACCTTTAATTTGAAAACCCACAATTTTCCTTCAATTTATATTTGGCAGGGAGGTAACCAAAAACAAGTGTTTTGTATCGATATACCGGTATATGGCAAAACGACCTAACGAATTTGTTAGAAATACTTGTTTTACTTTTGATTCAAATTGTTATATGCATTTACTATTTAACAATTTATAACTTGAATTATTTAGTGTTAAAACAATGTTGGCACATATGTAAAAGAAGTAATAATGAGAATGACAATAATAGTATTGGCAGGATGAGTTCATCTTTCTCACCGAAATATATATTAATCAATAGAAGGATTAAATTATATTTTGCAAGGAGGAGTAGGTTTCATAAATATCAATAATAAAATAGCTCTGCGTTCTAAATATTAAATTAAATGTCAACATGGTTTAATAGGCTCACTTGTCTATTTGGAACAGTCAGCTACTTTTGGCTAGTGGGGATACATTAGCGAATTGGATATGCGGATCGGAATCTTTTGTAAAAATAAATTCTTTTCACGCTGATAAAATTTGAGATTAATATCTGTTCAAGTTAAATTTTACCTTCGAAGGTATTCATTTTTGAATTCATTCGTCTATCTGTAAATATCGATGGAAGATTTGCTATGTGTCAAACTGTAGCTATTATATTTTATTAGTTCGTGAGAGTAAATGACAAGATAATTAAAGATATGATTCTACGATATATGTCTTTTTCGTTTCGTAAAAAATTGATTTTTTATGGTATAGATGCTTATGACATCCACCTATATGTCGTGCATTGTATCTCCATCATATTTCAATATCAGAAAAGTGTATATAGTTGTAATTTAGTGGGTCAGGTTTATTTATTTTTTCTTTTGTTGATTTCTTATTTTTCAAAACTTTTGCTACGGCGATCCATTAAATTGCAGTTTTGATTATTCTCAACAAAAAAAAAATCTGCTATATGACGTCACTAAAGTTACGAATAAAGATTAAGTAATTGGATCAATTGCCTTTCCCTACTCGTCTGTACAAACATTAAGTAGATAATTGCAAGACCTTTTTCTTTATTTTTAAGACAATAACCAAGCACCTACATTCTTAGCTACGACTTTCGAGTTGGGTTTGTACGATAAATGACCAAAGCTTAACATATTTCAAAGCTTATTAACTTTTTTATTAAAAATTTTATAAAAGCTATTGCTCGGCTAGTTGAAGATCGACTTGGTAGGTAAATGAGACAAGCTCCATTGAACTTTAAAACTCGATGAATATGAACCGAGTTTAAACAATCCAAAAGTGGCTCAATTCACTTGCTTTTTAGGTATTTGCGATTGATTTTTGAAAGTAAATAAGGAATCCTTAAAATCAGCTTAAATTAAATTTATTTTAAGCAAGATCATTTAAAAATTGTGAAAGGTGTTTAGATGATAAGTGCTGAAAGTAGGTTAGTATGGCAAAGTGACTAAACTGTGTGCTGGAGTGGGCATTTAATGTCGCTTATACGTGATGATACTTCGGTAATTTTCTTAGTATCTGATTCTCCAAAATTTATTAAATCAAAATTTAAGAAAATGAGAATTCTAAATTTAATAAGTCTTGAGCATTTTCAAGCACGTATTTTTTTTGTTAAACACTTCATTATCTAAGTTATCCTGATTTTAATTAGATTTGATCACTCTAAAATTAATTTTAAATACAAAAACGACAAAAAAGTGACAACCAGCATGTTTACTAGTTTACGATAAATACGAATATTTCAACATTTATAAAATTGTTCGTTGTTGCGGGAAACAGTGAGAAACTGGCATCCGTGCAGGTCCGCATGAAATATTTTGCAATCAACTTTCCATGTTTGATAAATTAGCTTTTGACCACATTAAATACCACTCAAATTGCTGGAATAACTTTATCAGCTTTCTCTCAATGGATGTCATTTACACTAAAAAATAATTAAGTGATAGAGAATAAACGGTTTCGATCATTTGAAACTGTTAGATTTTTTTCCCCCTTACCAACGGCTCTGAATGGTCTAGATCGTGCTATATTTATTTCATTTTACAAAGACATGAGCATATAATTTTTTGTATACAGCATTTGTCCACATATTTTCATTTTTGAATATGTAAACTAACTTTATGCTGAAATTGTAGGCTAAAGCAAGATTCGGTTTTTGAAAATGTTAAAACCAAACTTTGATTTACACAATTGATCAGTTATTAGAACTAAATTTCACAAAATACTCATAATAACATTTTTTTTTGCTTGCACTTGCTTTAGGAGAAAAAAAATACAGACAATTAACTATATTTAGGCCCTGTTTGACAGGGCTTTTTTCAGTTTTGAAAACTGAAAAACATAGTTGCGTTTGATAACCATTTTTCTTTTTTTTTTTCTTAAGTTTAAAAAATCATTTTTTAAATCAAGGCTGTTTTTGAAAACTCAAAAAATGAGTTTCGATTTTTTTTTAGACCACCACCACCCTCCCACCGCCGGCCGTCACTGCCGGCGACTGCCGGAGGCCAGCGGCCACCTCGGGCGACGGCAGCCACCAGTCACCGCCGGCCACCACTATCGTCAGCCACCGCCACGCTCCACCACAGCTACCGCAAATCACAAAATAAAAACTGGATAATCAAATACAAAAAAAAACTCAGAATAAAAATTGAATTATCAAATACCCACTTGTTTTTGTAAAAAAAAAAAATTAACTGCTCTTTAATTTTTTTTTTTAGAAACTGAAAAAAAAAAGTATTGTCAAACAGAGCCTTAATCCCCATATGTAAAGTTAAATGCAAATAACTGATTGATGTATTACAATTAATCTTTTGGCCTTGAAATACGACGCCGAGTAGCTAGTTCCTGAAGCCAAAATTATATATTGCGTCATAAACCTTGGGGACCACAAGATATATTTATGTTTCTCAATCCAAAAACACAAAAAGGAACGGAAAAAACAAACGCCACGTAGGAGTTGCAAAACCCACATGCTGCCTTATCACGTTCCTCACCTGTTTGTTGCCCCTCCCTACTCCGCTCTATCGCACATCTGCGTTAATTTTGCACGGTTTCGAATTATTGATCCGTCCATTTAGACAAATTTGATAAAAAAAAATAAAGATTAAAGTAAGCAGAAGTTATTTAGCAATGTAGTAATAGTTTTAGATGATCAGGATCAAGTCATAGATCACCTACATTCTCAAAAAAATATTGCATAATTTCCGGCAAAAGTTATTTAGCAAAATATTTAACTGTTTGAGATAGTTGGAACCATTGATTATAATCCTCTGCTGTAGCCAAAAAAAAAATCGCTAAATGCATAAGCAACAAAAAATTATCACCGTAACTTTTAAAAACGTCGTCAAAACACATCTAGCGATAATCTTTTATTACAAAAATTGTTACACAGTCACGAACCATCCAATCTTGAGTAAATAATAGGAAAAATTGTGTAAAATACCTCTGTGGTTTGGGGTCATTGCAAAAAGACCCATCTGGTTACAAAAATTATAAAAAGGCACCCAAGGTTGCAAAAGTCTTGCAACCGTTAAAAAAATCGTTAAAACTAACGGCATGTGATATTTACGCTCCTGAAAAGCGTGTTTGGTAGAAATTAACTTAGCAAATGACCAAAATGTCATTTTCTATCTTCTTCTTCCCCAAATCATAAGCCCTAAATCCCACCGCCGCCTCAGTACGATCGCCATTGCCGTCGCCATCTACTCCGCCAAATCGTCGCAGCCCCCTCTAGCCCAAAACCTAGCCACCATTTTCAAGCCCCATCCAGTTTGCCTGGTTTCTACCACCATTTTCAAGATCTTGGGTGTTGAGACCTTTCTGCCACAGCCCGTTTCTGCCACCATTTTCAAGCCCCAACCACCCACAGCCGGCCCTATTCGCCTAGCAGCCGCCAGCCTCATCACCGTGCTCCACCGATGTAACCCACCCACAATCGGCGCCACCCTATATCTCATCCAACCTCGCCGTCGCCCACTTGTGCACACAATCACATTACCGCCAAACTTAATCACACAGGCGAGAACCTTACCTTTCCGGCGATAAAGTACGAACAATGGGCAGTGAAGGAACACAATTTTCATGTATATGGGTTCTACCAAACTTAATCGAACCGTAATCAAACCGATTCGAACCCTAATCGCACAAATTCAGATCTAGGATTTGATCTGAATTTGTGCAATTCGAGTAATGAATCTAATCAAATCAATATCTTGCGTCGCCGCGAACCCCATTGATCCATGCTTGCACCGCCACGAACCCGCCGTCGATCCAAGGTAGCTAGCCTTCGTGCATGTCCAGATCCAAGGATTTAGTGGAGAAGGAGAGAATCAGAGGAAAAAAGAAATGGAAAGGGCGTGCCCTTTTTATATAGAAGGGCAATTTTGACATTTTTACTATTCTGTTACGGAAATTTTACGGTTCAACACATTTGTAATTACAGGTATTTTTATACAATTTTTGTAACAAGAAGAATTTTTTTGCAACTATTTCAAATCACAATGATATTTTACGCAATTTTCTTTAAATAATACAGAGTCTCGAACTGGTCTATAAGCGTTTTGATAATGAGAAAAATATAATGAATAATATATTCAACGGCTCTGGAGAGTTGCGATAGATCATCGTACGGCCATTAGATTCCCTTCGCAACATGTCTTAAACAAAGACCCCCCGATATTATTTAGTACCCACACCTATTATTACACACACAGACCATAACCTACGACGACTTCCTCAAAATCTCTCTCTCTCTCTCTCTCTCTCTCTCTGCCTCTCTCTCACGTTAGCCAAACATGTCACGCTGCTGCTCGCAGTGTGGTAGCAACGGCCACAACTCCCGCACCTGTCCCGCGGCAGGCGCCACCGTCACCGATGACTCCTCCTCCCCCGCCCCCGCCGCCGCAGCTGGAGGCGGTGGCGGTACCTGTGGCTCTCGGGAGATCATGCTGTTTGGCGTGCGGGTCAAGGTGGATCCAATGAGGAAGAGCGTGAGCATGAACAATCTGTCTCAGTACGAGCAGCCTCATGCCTCGTCTAGCGCCGATCCTCCGCCCTCCGCCGCCGCAGGTTATGCCTCGGCCGACGACGCCGCTCCGCACCAGTCGGCGGGGGTTCGTGAGCGTAAAAGGGGTACGATCTTTTTGATGACTTACATCTGGATGCTAGCGGGTTTTTGTTTTTATTTTGTTTTGGAAAATGTTTTGATCTGCGATGATCCGTTAGTCTTGTCAACCCAAATATGGCAAATTGATGTGATAGATTTAGCTTGATCTGCACGAACTTAGAGGCATGTTTTGTTGTATCAAATTTGTTTTTGTTACATATTTGCGGTTAATATTTGTTGACAACGCAACGAGTTATCAATTACTCTTATGTTTCATTCATTGGATAGGAAATTAAGAAGACGTGGAATTGGTAGAACTTTTGAAGTGCATAACGTCATTTTTTCTATGTAATACATAGATTAATTTACTCAATAATGGTATTAACGAATTTATTGTTTGTGGATTTGATGTATAGGGGTGCCGTGGACGGAGGAGGAGCACAAGTTGTTCCTCTTGGGATTGCAGAAAGTTGGGAAAGGAGATTGGAGGGGGATTTCGAGGAATTACGTTAAGACGCGTACGCCGACACAGGTTGCGAGCCATGCTCAGAAGTATTTTCTCCGGCGAAGCAACCTTAATAGGCGTCGCCGTCGATCCAGCCTCTTTGACATCACCACCGATTCGGTAATGATTTAATTGTCAAATGCTGGTTATTAATTTACTAATTTTTGCTACTTCATATTGGTCGACAGCATTGAAAAGCATCCTCTTATATCTAAAATTTACTTCCTCCGTTGCAGTGGATATTTTATTAAACTTTTTACAAATTTTTGGGATGCATTTTAGTTGTGTAAAGATTGAATTGAAATCAGAAAACAATCATAAAGTACATATAGTTTGGCAAGTCAAGCTCGTGTAAAAGCAGTAACAGGAATGAGCAAGGAAACGGAGGGAGTATTTTAAGATAAGCAACATCAATTTTCTTGATTGCGGCCCTGCATTTTGTCAAAGAATTTGAGGGGTGAGGTTTTCCATCTGGAGGGGACTATTTGCCAGGTGCATCTGTTACGAGAGAGTCCACGGTTGGACAAATTACATCCTCTGGCAACATATGAAACCTTCGACAAGAAGTAGCCCCTTCAGTGATGAACTTCCTCAATTTCCCCCTCTATTTTTCGAAAAAGCGGTTTTTTGGAATGATCCTTTTCAACATGTTGATTATGTGACCTGATTTTTGAGGAAGAGTAATTCTAAGCATTTCAATTGGTGGTTAGGTCACTGCAATTCCTATGGAAGAAGATCAATCTCATCAAGGCAACACAACTCAACGGGTTCTGCAACCACAGCCGATGCCTCAGCCGGAAATTTCCAACATCAGTGGATTCCCACTGTCACCTTTCCCAGTGACAGTTCGGCCTCTGTTGTTACCTGTACAGGCTGAGATTCCAATGGAAAGCCTAACCCTTGGAAACGGAAGTGATGCGTCCACAATGCTTGTCGGTCCAATCGCTAGCGTAGGTCTTGACGCGAGCCAGAAATTGGCACTTGGCCCATCGCCATTGTCGCTCAAGCTGTCACTGTCATCCAATCAGAATCAATCATCCGCGAGGCATTCAGCTTTCCAGGTGGTGTCAAGCCTCAGCAGCAAAGATAACATGATCAGTGTTGCATGAGAAAGATGTGTTTTGGAATAGATTCAAAGTTCATAAAGTAGAGGTTATGGATTAAGGGAAAGATCAGGTAATTAGTTTGACTAGATTTGATCCTTTGCTTTGTACAGACCAGATCACCAATATTTATGTCTCATTCGTACTTTGTTGCCTTAAGAGATGCTTCTGTTTGTTTATCTGCTTTTGTTGTTGGTTGGGTGAGAAACTGGATGGCACCAAGTACCCTTTTGCTTGTTGCTGATGTTGGTGGGACTGGTCTAATGGTTACCACAGCTTTATATGGCAAAGTGACGAGTGGGGGTTACTGGTGGAGAGTCAATTGTGCCCTCCTCTTGTGGGGATGTAATTGATTTTGTTGCTGTTCTTGTTTGTGTCATGGAATTGTGTTCATCGTCAATGGTTATGTCAAGCAGTGGAAGGACCTTCCAGTGTGTTGGGGTTTATTCAGAAAAGGATATGCCGTTCCTTTTTAGATTCGCATTATCATATACAAGAAAATCAAGTACAGATATTATGTCACTTGCTATCATTCAGTGATATCTATTTACTGGATGGTGCCAAAGTCCTATTACTGACTCCTTGTCAAAATGCATACAAAATAACTTGGACATGGTGAAGGAGTGGAACAAATTAGCTCTACCACAGGTGTATGCCGCAGCTCAGCAAGCGCACTGGAATTAGATACTCCCGATAGCATCATAAAATTGATGGCCACACTCCTAGTTGGTGGATGAGTTTACTGAACTTGCCTTTTGAACAAACAACTTAGCCTTATGAAGTATGTAGGGGTCTCCAGTGGTTAAGACGCACACGTCAAAATAAGAGCAGAGATGGCATATGTAATATATGATAGGCCTCATCGCGTCGCCAAGCTTCTGAAACTCCGGTCATCTGTGAAAGACGGTATACAGAGTCAGTATGGAGTATAATCTGTTTGATGCTGCGTCTCTTTGCCCATAAGCATGCTTGTAATACAGAAATAATTTGAGCTCTTAGGGCGTTGGATGCCAGACAGGTGTTGCTGTAATGTTTCCTTCTTGTATTGTTATCATCTGTGCCTACAATCCCCACACCCCGTTTTGAATTCCAGACTCTATTCCCAGTTGTAAGTGTAAACTGGTGGGTTGTTTGCCTCGGCAGATATTACTCTCCCAGTGTAGAAGAATGGGATGAATGGCGAGAGCTTTAGCAAATCCTTGCTCTCTCGGGAAGTATCATTCTAAGTTGGTTGTGATGTTTTGCGGGTTGAATAGGCTCCGTTACTACCAAACCATATAGTTCGGAGGGATGGACGATATGAAAAAGGAGGAGAGAGGCTCTATCCCTCTCCTATCCGCAGAAGGCACAACTATTGCCCTGGATGATTTGGCGAATCATCGGGATGGATTTAAGTGGCAAGCTGTCTAGTAGTAATTGCCAAGCAAAAGTCTGAATCTTTGTTGGGATCGGTAGTTTCGATAGATTTGACCATATGCGCGATGATACTTTCCTCATTGGGTTGGAATTGGGTTTATAAGCGCAAAGTCTTGATATTTCCTGACAATGTAGTAAAAGATACGTTGATTTAACTATGAGCTTACCCATTCAACGTCGCATCCCATGTACAGAGGTCTTTAAAGCCTGTTGCAGATAAGGTGATCCCCTTGATGACTGCAACGATATTTGGTAGAAAAAGTGTGTTTAGAGTAGCTCATCCTAAGAAGAAGAAGAAGTAAATGTGATCCATCACTTTATTGCATGGTTGATCAGGCCAGGGTTGTGAAATGTTGTAAGGTTTTGGGGATCAATGGATGGTATCCATCTATCCTCCCATATGTTTATGGTTCTACCATCTCCCAACCTCCCATACTGTACCCAATAGCTGCACCAAGATGCCTCGCCCAATCCAAGATGCAGATGAAGAGCCTTTTGACTTTAAAGAATGACTGATTTCAGCAATACTTTGCCGGAAACAAAACAAGGATGGAAGGAACTGCTCCGGTTATTTTAGAAGTCGCCAGCTAGTTTTTGCAAGAAGAGCAAGATTAAGAATCTGGTGTGTCGAAATCCCAATCCGCGTTTAGATTTTGACCCACGTAGTAAGAGCTAGTTCACCCAATCTAAAATTTACTGAGAATGCTATCAATTTTTCCGAAAAACATGGCTTGGGAACAACGTACCTGCATGTGGTAGGTTACTAGGGAAAATAGGACAGATCAAAGAAATTAAAGTCGCCCTTCCTGCTTTGTTCAATGATAAGCCTAGCCAACGACTCTAAATCTTGTTTATGAGTTGGTGCAAGAATTCTGTACGATGGGTTACACTATCCAATTTTGTACTGAGATGAGATATGAAAATAGAGTGATTCATGTCGTATGTGGGGTGAATTGAATATCCCTAATACCACCATATTCCTCTGCTTTGACCAGTGACTGTGATAGTACCTCGGTGCGCAAAGTAAATATAAGCAGTGAGAGAGGATCCGTTTGACGTAGATCGCAAGAGGGTATGTCATGGGAATTCCATCTGTAAGGACTGAATAGGACACTGACGTTATACATTGCATAATAAGATGAATTATCTTACTGGCGAAACCAAATTAAATATGGACTGCCCCGATGAAATCTCAATATAACTAACCGTAAGCTTTACTCATATCCATTTGAGGGATCCCACTATTTGCTTATCCTTCCTTTGGGTGATGGGTAAGTGGCTTTTCGTGGGATTGTTATTCCAATACGATTAGCGTTTATAGTGAAGCTGTTTGGAACGCGTATGTACAGATAAAAAGTATATTAATCTCTCTTATTTTTTAAACAATTGGAACAATACTTATATAGTTCTATATTTACTTTTTGTAGGATCATCCCAATGCAAAGCCATATGGAAGAAAGGTAACTGAGAATTGGGAAGATTTATCAGCTATATGTGGACAAGATCGAGCAACAGGGGAAGGAGCTGAGATTGGTATTGAATGTTACAATGAGCTGGCATTTAATTCCAATGTAGAGGAGGCTAGTGAAGATCTTGATAACACGAATCATCACACTGCAACATCTACAACTAAGTCGCAACCATCGAGAGAGAAGTCGCACTAGTGATGCACTTGCTACAGCCGTTACTTTAATAGCTAGTGCCATTGACAAAGTATCTCCATAGAAGCTACAATTGCAAGTGCGGATTTCATTTATGAGAAGTTATCAGAAGTGCCAAATTTAGATCAGCTTGAGTTGCTCAAAACTTATGACGTGCTGACCGGCAATGCGGGGAAGTTTGAGTCATCCATGTCCCTTCCATTTCACTTGTTTCATTTGAGGAAGCCATGGTTAATGATGCAAATCAGCATTCATAAAACTTAAAAGGGCTAATTACACCTATGTCCCTGAGGTTAGGGGGTAATTACACTCAAGGACACAAAGTTTCAAAATGTAACATTCCGTGACCAAAAATGTTTCAAATGTATCACCCGTGTCCATCCGTTAGGGTTCCATCCAAAAAATATACTGTTCATCATTTTGTATTTTAAAAATGCCAATACTGCCCCTGTACAATATATCTTGAATAATTTTTATAAATTTTAAATTAGGATAACAAATCTTAATTCTTTAAGATTTTGAAACTCTAATTTGAAAATTAAGATTTTTAAATTAGAGTTTACAAACACTAATTCTCAAATTAATCCCTAATTTATGATCTTACATTCAGTTGCATGTCCATAAAATTCAACAATTTTTCACCTTCCTGAGGTACTGATTGTAACATTTATAAAATCTAACAATTTACAAATTAGGGTTCTAATTCGCAATCTGCAAATTCTCATTTCAAAACCCTAATTCGCAAATTAGGTTCAAAACCCCAATTCGCGAATTAGGTTTCAAAACCCCAATTCGCGAATTAGGGTTTCAAAACCCCAATTCGCGAATTAGGGTTTCAAAACCCCAATTCGCGAGCTGCAAATTTCTCAGCGCCGGCAACCATCTCCACTTGCCCCACGTCGGCAGCTCCCTTGCGCCGTTACCTCCATTACTGTTGACTAACTTTGCGGTGACGGGGAGGGGAAGGGGGAGGGTGGTCGCGGCGACGGGGAAGGCTAAGGGGGAGGGTGGTAGCGGCGACGGGAAAGGGGAAGGGGGAGGGTGGTCGCGGCGAAGGGGAAGGGTGGTCGCTGTAACGGGGAAGGGTGGTCGCGGCGACCGGGAAGGGGAAGGGGGAGGGTGATGCGGTGACGGGGAAGGGGAAGGGGAAGGGGGAGGGTGGTGCGGCAACGGGGAGGGGGAAGGCAGACGGGGAAGGCTAAGGGGGAGGCTGGTGGGTGACGGGGAAGGCTAAGGGGGAGGCTGGTGGGGTGCGGCGCCAGGGAAGGGGAGGAAGAATGTGTGGGTGGGTGACGGGGAAGGGGGATGCAGATGAGGGGCGGGGGGGGGGGGGGGTTAAGAGTAAAGTAAAGATGAAATAAAAAGTCTTTTTTTTTAATGAAGTAATGGCATTAAAAAAAATAAGGTTCTAACTCAGGGGCAATACAGTCTTTTCATTAAAACCGTTAAGATTTTTAGGGTTCCGTTTGTCGATAGACATAAGTGTTACATTTTGAAACTTTGTGTCCTTGAGTGTAATTACCCCCAAACCTCAGGGACATAGGTGTAATTAGCCCAACTTAAAATATGGAGACAACAAGGAACTTATGAATTTTGAATGGTTTTCGAGCCTAGTTTTTTAAGAGTTATTATTTTAATTTACTGTTAGAGATCTAACTTGTTAATCATGCACTTGCTACGTTTAAGAGCCACTTCATTTTGTTAAGTATAAGCATATTTCTATCTTTGAGAATATTTTTTTGTTATCAAATACTAGCATGGCATTAAAGTTCTAATATTTAATTGTTAGTTTGCAAATTTCAGTTTGTTTATGAATTAGTTGCATTTTGTACGTAAGTCATCGTGTGTGTATTTTCTTTTCTTTTTCTTCTGTTCTCTGGGGTAGGTGGGGGAGGGCGGTGTGGGTGGGGGAGTGCTGTTGGGCATGATTTGGTAAGACAAATATGAAACTCTTGTTTTGCATATTTACATATTGTTTTCTTACTTTAGCAATTTCATTTCTTAATCTAATTTTTTTGCACTAACCAATCAATTGAATTGCAATTCAAATTCGACAAGCCAACCTGCCAAACCGGATTATGTTGTTTGTTTTACCAAAAAATACGGGTCAACACAGTTCAATTGGTTCAGTTTGTAAGCTAAAGACAAAACGAGAGACCACCGTCGGTTAAAAAAAAAAGACATAGTTCAATGGTTTGGACTTTGGACTGATCAAAGGGATCGGTTTAAAAAGTTTGACCGATTTGGAATTGTAGTCATTGTTTGGACTTATTTCTTGGTCTATCCATTGACTATTGAGCTACATGATCACAAGCATAGTGACAAATTCGGAATTTAAAATTTTGGCATGGGTAATACAGAATTCAGGATTTGTTCGAAGAATTTCAGTGGATCAGAAATAATTCGGTGAAATAACAAAGTTCTTATTATAAATCAAAAATAATTCGGTAATTAATCATTCAAGTTATAGTAAGTTTAAGTATATAAAATTTATAAACTCTATAATTGAAATAACAAAAATATAACAATTCTTCAGCTTTTTAAGTGATGGATAAACAAAAATAAATAGATAATGTAGGGGTAATGCTGTATAATTATGTGAGACTCAATCATACATAGTTACTTTTACTCAAACTTGAACAAGAGTTATGGTGTGATGGGTAAACAAAATGAATAGAAGGCGTAAAGGAAGTGCTATATAATTATATGTGGCTAAATGATATGTATTACTTTTACTCAAAATTGAACAAGAGTCACATGATGGGGTGGCACAAAACTAAACCGACCACCATCACTTGGGTTTGAATACCACCAGTCATGCGTCTCCTGCTTCTCCCATTTTTTTTAAAAAATGGAGGGGCTTTCACTCGCGATAAATCCATAAAATTCGAGATATTTGCAAGTTATCTGCGAAAAATTCAAATAATCGCAATACATTTGTGTTTTAGACTTTCTATTAATTTATCGCGATAAATTGGCGAAAATCGCCAATATCTTGCAAATATTGTTACAATGATTCACAAGCTTTTTTTTGGAGCTTACGTATCGCAATTAGGATGTAATTTACTTACATGTGTTGATGAGAAAATCAAAAGTAGGGTAGAAATTAGACAGTAATTAGGTTTGGATTACAATTTAAATACTTATATTACATATATAGAGGGACAATTTGATTGAATACAATTTAGAATGGTTTTAGAAAAACTAAACGGAACATTCGGTTTGGAAAATGAAAAAAACAAATTGATTGTCTTTCATCGACCGGATTGGTCAGTTTGATTTGACCGGTTAAATCGATTTGAACGATTTAAAAAGATCATCCCTTGGATAAGAATCAAGAACACAAGATTTTCAAAAGCAATACTGCAATATATCCAGATTGAGTAATACTTTTCATCAAGCTTTTTTGCCTTGATGAACTTTATGCTGCTGCTGCTGCTCTTTCTTAAATCATGTCCATGGAGAAATTCTGATTCGACATGTTCTGTGTGGAGCATACTAATCCCAACCCTAAGGGATGATTGATCAGATTTGGTTATTGCACATGTCATCTGGTATTGCGTAAGCAGAGAGACGTGGGAGAAGTTTGTTGAGGGCTGTTCTCCTTTGATGCTTCCACACACTGCTTACAGATAAGTTTCATGGAGTCAGTCAACTATGGCATGTCTGATAGATTCCTTCTAGTTGCTAATCAAGAAATCCTGAGATATAACTTTTGTAGAAGGTTTTAGCACTTAATTTTGGCAGCTATAAGCCTCAAACAGTCACAGATGTGAAAGGATATAACTCAAAATTGATTGACAATGAGAAGAGAGGCCAACAAAGTTTATATTAAAAAGTATTATTTATTATTCGTGGGATGTGAAATTTTTATCTCTCAATACGCTCTCTCACGTGTACAAGCCCCCTCGCGCGCGGTAAATGAATTAGTATTAAATTGTCTGTTGAGCCTAAATCGACTTGCTACGATACCGTGCTAAGTTACTATCTACTCTAAAAGTTTAAGAATGCACCCAACAATGTATGAGATGCTTTAACAACGGAGTACTTTGTTGGATCACTAACCATGCTACAAGAACGAGCCTTTACGAGCTACTTGCTGAACCTCTACTGAGGGCACCAAAGTCGGACCCTCGAAGGAAATGACGAGAATCGTGCCCAGCGTTGGCGCTTGAATCAATTCCAAAGGAGCTCTTCACTGCCTCTAACGAGGCTGAAAAGGCAATCCACGGATACACTAGGAGTGTTTTTGGGTGAAGAATTTTAAATTACCTTGCATTTTAATCCATTCATTTTGAAATTTGCAAATTTAGTATTTTGACGGTTTTGTAGAAGTGAGTATTTTATATGTTGTTCTACATCTGAGAAAACGAACCCAGATAATTTGACGATGTATGGATACAAAGGATCCAGATCGCCTGCTGTAACTAGTGTTACAACAGTCATGCTTTAACTTTAATTACAGCCATCAGATCTTTTTCAAAGGTTTAGATTATGCCCCGTCAGCAACCCCAAAAAACACATCCAAGCTCTACATTTTAGAGTTAATGGCCATCCAATCTTCCGTCCAACAATCTGGTATGTCTTTCTCTCTCCAGAAACTCTCTCTCTCTCTAAAAATTCACATCTAAAACCAACTCCTCTATAGGAATCGATCTACCTCTTTCATTCCTTCGGGTGCTCGTAACTTCGGTAGGTGGGCGAGGGACGATGGTGGGTGGTGCTTGATGCTTGTGATCAGAGCGAGAGACGGAATAATGGTGGTTGTGTGTAGATCGTGGCTAGTCATTCTTGGAGATCGGCGACTATGAATATAGTGAACGGAAGTGGATTCGTGTAGTTATGTGATGGTAGTGTCGTGTAGTTATGTGATGGTAGTGGCGTGTAGATGGCTGACATGATCAACATGGGACCGTGGTCGTGAGACGGAAGACGAGAGTCATGGAGCCGTTGTCGTGAGTGGGAAGACAGGAGACGGTGTCGTCCGGCTATGTTGTCGTCGAACGGTCGATGGTCCTCGTCGACAGATAGATTGTAGATAGAAGAGACGAGAAAGTGGAGGGTAGTCGTCGACAGATTGTTCAGCAGATTTGGAGATTTGGCTCCTTTGAAAATCTCGCCAGATCTGGCTACGGCATGGTGCCGTCCGTGAAGCCCCAACACGACATAGTTTGGCCCCTTCATGCTGGGTTGCCGACGTGGCGACCCGTGGTGTGTTGAATTTGATCCGACGGCTATAACTAGAGCTACAACATGTCTACTGTAACCCTAGTTACAGCAATCGATCCATATTCAAATATAAACTAATGACAGAGAGTTTTCTTTTTTAACAAAAGAAGGTAGCTAAAATTATGGAGACAAAAGAAGAGCCAATGCCTCTCTATACTTGTAGAATGAATTTGTCAAATAACTAGTCTGAACTAACATACCAAATACCCTTTTCAAATCCCTCCTAGAATTTGGTAAATCAATCTCATCATAATCCAAACTAGGAATTTGGTGTGATATATTTTGAAATCCTCTGTAAAAGTGAAATCTCCACCTCAATTACATCATCCAAATACACTCTAAAGTTCAATTTGAAGTTCTATCAGGTGTAGTTTGTTGGCTTTCCATTTTGTCCGATAATAATTCAACAGCACTTGAGCAACCTTAAAAGGATAGGATAAGATAATAAAGCAGAGACAAGGACAGTGTGTTCAGAATGTACGGTTGCACAAGCTCTAGTTGAGAACCCACCATTCATTTAGGCCAGGAATGAAGGAAACAAAGGAAAAGAATCTTCAATACTTTAAAGTTAAAAGTGATCATAGGCTTGTTTTAGCAAGCAAGCAAGCAAAATACGTAATCGGGTCACCGTTTTTATTCCAATCCAGCAGAGGACTACCACGTTCAAACTGAAAAAGAAATAAAACATAGAGATGAAGACGACTACATAAATGCACGAGGTGGGGGAGGCATCAAGTACGGGGAGAAGTCTGAAGTTTCACTTGAAGCATATCGGTTCTTCTCATGTACCTTCCTGATGAAATCTGACGCCTTCACATCAACGCTTTTCTCCTCTTTAACGTACCAAGAAACGTTTCCTTCATCTGGCTGAATAAGGTAGATCGGCTTTGAGCTGCTTTGAGGCTCTTGTGATCTCGGGGCCCGGGGGAATTGAGATACTGACAGATTACGGGCAACTGTGGCTGTGCCAGTCACAGATGAAAGTTTTTTGGTAGATTGCGGAGTCCCAGGTGTTCCGAGGCTAGCCTTGGCTATAGACAAAGATGACAGCTTCACCATGTTTGTCACCACCATCATCGACTTCTCACAAAGGGACTTTTTGTCTTTCCCCTTGTAGCTCATGACTACTCGGGCAACTAAATTTCACTAACTGCACCTGCTCTCGGATGAGATGATTGAAAACACAGTTGTGTATTCACATATGCATATATAAGATGTTGATACTTGCTTTTGAAGCAATGTAGGATGGTAGGGGGTTTAGATCAGGTAGATTTTTCACTTTGATAGTGGAACCACCTTTGCTACAGCTAAAGTAAACCAACTTTACATAGTGCGCGGATTCCTTCTTCATTAAAATGAGTTTCTCCCCCAGTTCTAAAGAGCTTCATGCAATCAAGGTGAGAATAGGAGGAATCTTTCCACCCTACCTATCTCTTCTTGACATGTTCCATCTGATGCTTGATCTATGGCCCCTATAGCAATCTATTTTATCTCCAGATTCCCAGCAGAGCTCATGCTTCTTATATGATTAATCTATTTATGTTGGGTGTATCCATATGAAATTCTAACTACAAAGATAGGTTTTAATAAGAATTAGGTACAATTGCTGCCCACATGATTCACGAGACATTTGCTTAGTTTTTATACTGCTGAGAAAGTATCTCTTCTTTCAAGTCTTCTCAAGTCAATAGGGACAAGGTTCTTCTGGTCCTCTCTCTATTTGTAAATAGTTCTTTGATGCCTGCCCATTGGCATTCACCATTTCTTACTCTCACTTTCCTGAGGAAGTTTCCAAGTCTCTTGCATCACCATCGAGCCACAACTTTTTTACAGCTTAAGGAAGAGTTTCCTGGCAAGGGAGGCAATTAAGTAGATTTTGTGCGAGGATGTAGCTACTTTTTGCACTTGTCAACAGAAATCATACCACGTATATCCATATATTCTCCTGGCAGCTCGTGGCTGATTTTTATAGGGAGTTTAGTTAGTCTGCAAAACAAACCTTATTCTCGGGACTTCAATTCTTTTTTACCTACTCCCAGTGTACAAAGGTACACAAACCTCTATATTCACGCGGAATTGTCAAATATAGCCAAATAGTACTTCAAAATCTAGATATATTTGTACATACATATCCAATTCTATATAGATTAGCCTTATATAGAATATATAGAGGCTAGCCCTATTTACAGAGTAGGTAAGGCTTTGGACTAAGCAAAGCTTACTTTTGGATGGCTGTACCACCTGCTTCAGACACTGTACACTGCTCTTTTGCAAAAGCCAATAATGTGGCATCAGGGCTAGCCTATAAATGTGCAAACATTTAGATGTATTTACTACTTAGATATCAATGAAATGATTCAATATGCATTCATGCAATTAGATAGAGTTTAAGAACCTGCAAACACACTGTTTTTCAGAATCAGTTCAACTAGTCGTCAAATATAACTACGAACTCTCGTCTAACATAACATTTTTGGAACCGTCAATATATCTACCCGAACTTAATGTGATATTCAACCAAATGGTCCCAACTTACTTAAGACTTGAAAAGGTGATATCAAAATGTCCTTCAGGATTTATTGCTTTCTCCTAATCTATTGTTACTAATGGCAGGCACTAAGGACGAACTTTCTGCATTTAGCGACCAGGGAGGGTTTCAAGATCCCCTCAAATTTTTTTTAGAGACACATAAAACCTTCTATAGTTCCGCTGTGAACTGTATCAGGCACGACAGCAATTTTACACCTCTTGATGTCCTCAACCTCTTAGGATTCATCTTTACCTATTCATTGTCAAATCATCAGACACATCTCAAAGTCCCCCAAGGCCCCAACCCACATAAAACATTTACTAAGTTCCACTTTGAACTATATCAAGCACGACTAGCAATTTTACATCTCATCGTGTCCTCAACTGCAACATAACACGAGATTCCTTACTACTTTATTTCTTGTTTGCCCCTCATCCATTCCAATGTTGTCATTTTTGATCCAATCATTTAATAGACATGCCGCTCTTCATTGCCTATGGCAAGCATAATATGCTTCAGGTGTAGTTAAGACGTGTAACAGAGAAGCACGTTTCAGTTACACCAACTAAAACCGTAAGTTTGGACCAACATCTTTCCAACCTTCCCCTGACGGATGGTTGTTCAATAACAGCTTTGTCATAGTCACTTTCTGAATTTTCCCCAATCAGCAATGCCAAAGCTACTCATATTCAATGTTACGTCAAAGCTACATTGCATCTGTCCTACTTTCAATGTTGCCTTAATTACACCCACTGAACTGTAAAGTTGGACCAACATCCTTCAAATATTCCCCTGATGGATGATTGTTCAATATAGCAGCTTGGTCACCCATCTTTCCCATTGATCTTATTATAGGAACAGTCACATTTTGAATTTTCCCCAATCAGCAATGCAAAGCTACTCATAGATCCCAGGTTTCAATGTTATGTCAAAGCTACAATGCAGCTGTCCTACTTCCAATGTTGTCTTAGCACTAAATTAAGAGAGTCAGGTTTTTCCTTCACTACATATTACAGTCAGATTTTCTAATATGAAATTACTCGCAAGTAGTCGATCTTGTTTAGTGGTAACTGGTAAGTAGCATTTAAATTGACGAGAAAACTAACAAAACGCTGCTCAAAATTTTGAAAAACCATATGCTCTCTTTCTTCCTTTATTCTTTTGACAACTGGAGATAACATTCTTTAACATAATATTCAATCAGTTAACAGGAAGGCTGAGCAAAAGTAATCGAAAATATCAAGTGCTCTAACATTAGAGAACAATATAGTGTACATGATTGATGAACACAGTGACACGTATCTTGTATTCTGCTTTCCTAGAAATACAACAAATAACTTACATGGGTTTAATCGACAAATTGGCTGGCTCTCTTGCGTTCATTTAGAGGAAAGCCAAGGATTAGGTGCCACATAAGTATACCCATCAAAATGCTCATCTGCGGTAGGCGTAGGAGCAGGCGAATCATCCAGAGGCATCGCCGTCCAGCACTTGTCGAAATTGGCAGTGCAGTCTTTCCCCGTAACATCTGGCTTGAACTTTGGCAACAGCTCTCTGCTCTCCAGCTTCTTCCAGTTGATTGACCGAAACCATTTATGACTTTTAATCACATCCCCTCCCCTGGGCCCACTGCCTAACCGTCTTGATGGGTCCTTCTGTAGCAGCTGAAAAATAATGACAAGTTGGGATTCATCGAGTTCTGAAAAGAATGACAAAGGAGTAAAAATCAACAAAAAGTACTGGTACTCACTCCTTTGAGTAACGAGTGAGCTTCGCTGCTTAGACGTGGTAGAAGCTTCACCTTTTCATTAATGATCTTCTCCTGAAGCTTCTTTCTATTCGCATGTGTGAAAGGTGGCTAAAGAAGTGAAACCAATAGAGATGCATCAAGAACCAGAGTAAAGAACAAGGTACTGCTGTTACAATCCTTCAGAACAGTCAACTGATAATAAATATAGTAATAGAGAAGTAAACCCAAACTACTACGTCCTAGTCAATTGATTCCTCATCACAGACGCCACAAGAGTGCACAATTTCGATTCAAACATGCTCCTGAGCGTAGTTATTCAAAGAGTGCACAATTTATTCTTGAAAATTATGGAATGTGTAAACAAAAATGAATGAACTTTACGTAATTTGGACACTGAAAATGAGACAACTTGCTGATAGTAGCTAACACCTTGCAAAAATAAAACTTTTATAGACTGTAAGAAAGGTGATTATGCCATGTACAAAGATCTCAAGGTGCTGAGTGCATTGACGGGTTATAAACCTTGGAACTTCTCGATAAACTGACTGCAATTAGATTTGAACATCAATTTGTGCTTCATAATCGGGCAATTCACGAGTGCATCGAGAATTCGACCCTATAAATACCTGTTAGAAACAACTCCTCGCTTTCAGAGCTCGACCTAGGGACACAATTTTTTGTAAGATTCTTGCTTACAATGAATATATAATACAGGGCTGCTATGTCGTGGTGGTTGATATCGTTGAGTTCTGAAATAGTGGACTACACAAAGCCTTATTTCCACCTAGGGCTGCCCTTGAGCTAGAACGCACGTTCCTAAAAGCCCGGTTGATGTTCTAATGACACTAACAACATAGAGAAACAAGAAAATTATGCAACTTTCATCTATTCAAAGACGAGGAGAAGTGAAAGAATATCATATGTTAACCACCTCTTGCTATTAAGTAGATAGTAACATCATCGGTCAACTATAATATAGAAAGGTGTGCATGATAACAAAGAACTATCAAATGGATGGAACAGTGGAGGTGGTTTTGACGTCTTATAATTATAGCAAACTACTTTGTTTCCCTTCTTAAATTTAGGAATATTTTGTTTACATTCATCCATTCTTTGGAAAAAAAATTGACCAGTACGTCACCCGTTGACCAGGTATACAAAATTCTTGGATAACTAATGATTTTCAACCAGGTCAAAACCTACTGTGTCAACTGGCCGCCTATTTATTAAAGTGGTTTAGAATATTAGTGTGAAAAACATCATGCGCTTGAATTTGGCGAACGAACACCCTTTAGAGGTGATTCCATCCACAAAATGCCTTGGGGGATAATGTTAGAATATAAGGCCAGATTAACTATCCCAGCGAAGTTCATCTCAAGCTCTTAATGATTTCTAAAAATATGGCAGGCTAGGTAGCGGATACGGACATCGTGTCGGACACCGACACCGGGACACCGGACACCCAATTTCCAAAAATCAGATTTTGGACACCGCAAGACAACGCTATTTTTTTAATATATTTTATTATATATATGTTTACTAAATATCAAATCCATTCCAAAATAAAATAGCAAACAACAATGAATAACCACCAAAACAAGGAATTCAAATACAAGTCAAATACGATTTCATGTTGAAGTTTCATCATATTTGGCCAAGGTACAATTCATACAAGCAACATTTATTCGGTCATACATGTACTGGACAAAAAATTAACTCAAATATCAAATATTCAATAAAAAATGTGCCAAGTAAATTGAAACATAGCCGTTCGGTTCCACAGATATGCACTTCAGAGAAAGAAAAAAAAAGGAAAGAAATGAAAGAGTTTCAACTTTTTTTTCCCTCAAAAGAAATGGTTTCAGTATAAAAGAAAAAAGAAAGAAAGAACGGTACAGAGAGAAGAAGGGCATCTGTTGGTCAGCGACGGCGGCGAGATCCTCTGGCAACGGTGGCGAGATCTTCCGACGACAGCGGTGAGACCTCCGGCGACAGCAGTAGCAGCCCTTGATGGCTTCGCTATCTTCAGAGACAGCAGGCACGAGATCTTTCGGCAATGGAGGCGAGATCTTCCGGCAACAGATCCAGCAACAGCGGCGAGGGCCTCGACGGCTTCGTCGTAGTCGGCAGACAACAGCCGGAAGGGGAGAGAGGGAGAGAGAGAGAGAGAGACGGTAATGGCTCCACCAGGTTAGGGCATATTTAGTAGTCTTTTGTAAAAGAGCCCCATCTATTGTATTTATTACAGCTTGAGCCCCGAAATTAGGTCAAAGAACCTCATATTGGCCCCAAACCGTCCGACACTTCTCCATGCAGTGTCCGACACTCCTCGATGCAGTGTCCGACACGGTGTCGGAAACTATTAAAAAAAAAAATCAGACACCGATGAGAGGAGTCCGACACGTGTCCGGCGGTGTCGGGAGGGTGTCGGGATTTAGGACACCATACCGACACCTAAGAGAGGTGTCCGTGACTTACTATATAACATATCGCATGTGAGATCTAATCTAATATTATCGAAGGTCTCACTTTCCTGGATAGTAGGGGTGCTAAAATGGGCTCTCGAAAGAAAAGTGGTGCTGCAAGAGGTGCTATCATGAGGTGAATCTGCTAATTGAGAGGACTACCTAGATGGCAGGTTACAGGTATGTCAGTGTATCCCTTTCCTTCAGCTTTTAGGAGAAGCATTACCTGCCCAGTTAGCATTTCATACAAAAGTATTCCAACGCTCCACCAATCTGCGTCTTTGTTGTGGCCTTTAGAGAGTAAAATTTCTGGAGCCATGTACTCTGTGGTCCCACACATTGAGTTTGATCTGCTTGATTCACCAATTTCCTTTGCCAGTCCAAAATCAGTTAGCATAACCTGTACCAGAAGTACAAAATTTAGGAGCAAAACAATAGACATGAAACTATAGGAGCTAAACTCAATTTTTATGTTTTTGTTGCAGTCTCAATTGTCTGGACATGGCCATTACATGCCCATCAGCATCCATGAGAATGTTTTCAGGTTTAAGATCCCGATGCACGATCCCGCTCTTGTGAAGATGTGAAACAGCAGATACTATCTCAGCAGTATAAACCCTTGCCTGATCCTCGCTAACCAAGACATACCCGAGAACCAGAATTAAAATGATGAAAATACTTCCTGATAAACTATTCAAAGGCTTATATAAAAGATACCTGAATAGCCCTTGTCGGTATAGATGAAAGAAGAGATGTCCCCCGTTTATAAAGTCCAGGATCAAATACAGCTTAGACTTTGTCTGTAAGGTAGTAGACAGCAGGAAAATGAGTAGGCAGTGTGTGCAAAGCACAAAAAGAAGTTCTTCAGAAAAAATTGCGAGAAAACTCAGTTGAGGAGTATGAGGTTATCTTGCATTTATCAACAAAAAGTACGCTAACCAAACATAAGTTTCAGCAAAGAAACAGTTACGAGACTGAATGCCAGATCGTTAATTTATGTACAAATAGGACTAAGCCACAAATAAAATTGTCTCGAAAAGTGATTCTATATCATCATTTTTTAGGTGTTTTCTCCCTTCTATCCTAACCCAGCTCCTCTTAACTGCTGATAAAATCACTATCGACCACATAATTGATGCCAAAAATCCCTGGCTATGTAAACAGAGATGGTAACATATGAATTTGCCATTATACACTTAAAAAGCCAGTTAGTGAGAATATCCATCTTTTATAGCAAGTTACTAGTCTTCAATGTACGGTCTCAAACACCGCTATCCATACAAAAAGGACTAACCATATGGTCTGCAGTGTTTGAGCCATACGTTGAACAAGCTCATCCTGAAAGAGTTCCACCCTTGGAGTCCTCACTATTTCCATGAGACAGAAATTTCACCACAAACAGATGTCGATCACACCCATATTCTTATCTTACCTGTCCGCAACTGGAAGTACTAAGATACATCAAAGACCTGGAACTAAATCCACCAATCCTAACTCCCAATTCAAGAGAGGTCTGCCTCTTTTACTAAAAGGCTGCCCATGTGGAACCAACATACTCTTTTAATATGGCCTCTCGATCCACTGCAAAAGAAGACCTCCATATGCCAACTGATAAGAATTCGGCTTCGGTTTAGTCACGCATCAATTCAAACGAATATACTTGGTAACCCTGTCACCAGATCAATTTTAGCTACTACCAAAACACTGTAAACTTACTCAAGTTGGATAATTATCAAATAGCTCAAAAGAAAATCTTTAGGCAATTCACCTCAATTAAGATATTGTATCAAATGATGATTTGTTCTATTCTCTTTTGAGAATTGAAGGATTTTGTTGGGTGGGTTCAAAGAATGTAATCGTTCAAATAACTACATATTGCTTTTGCAGGTGCTAAAGTTGCTTCAACACAGGGTTAGGTTTTAGTTGTATCAGTGACTGTTACATGACACACACATCATGTGTCCAGTGACAATTAGAAGTTTAAGAACAAAAGTTGTTCATAAAGTTGCATCTATTCAAGATCACTTACTCAGCTTGTGGAACAACATATTAACATCACATAAAGCATCCTCTTGTACTACATTCTATACTCAATAGTGCAGCTCTATCTTTAGCTGACACATCACCTTAAGGAACTTCCTACTTGACAATTAGAAAGACTTGGTCCATACAGAGACAGAAAAGTTTGAGAATGGTGGTTTTTAGCAAGTTGTGCTTCCTTTAACTGTGAGCAAACTGGAAAGGGAAGTAGACAACGAAAACTGTAGCTTATGCAGCAAATCTATTTGTACGGCACAAATACTTTGAAAACCATGCACACCTAACTCTGAGTATTTATTTATCTCTCCACTTGAGAGCAGGGTCGCACATGAGAGGGAATGTTAAAGCATATACGTGTGTTCTGGCCCATTCTTAAGCTTTAAGAGCAAGAAGTAATAACACCCTTTGACTTTGTTTCCTTATAATTACATGTTAAAACAATGTCATACCTCTGCACCGACAGTTTATTGGTCAACAGTTTCGACTCGGTGATCACCCAAGATTTATGCATCGAATGTAAAAAATTTACAATAATTTCTAGGTAAGAACTTTGAAGTCTTAATGATTAGACATCTAGTATAACTACATGTGAAAATCCTTCATGGCACCAGGCTTCAAATTTTAATGCTAAAAATAGAATAAAAAAGCTCAAAATTGACATCTATCTGCCATATCAGACTTGGGGGAATTGAAACTAATACTGCATAGAAACCATTGTCCAGAATATAAACTCTTGGAAATTGCAAATCTTTACCCTCTCTTCAATTTTAAGCAGATTTTAACCTTTCAACTACTGTTTAATATTTTTCTGAAAGAATTCAAAGCAATAACGGTTTACTCTACTTAAAAGTAAGAAGTTCAATATGTACTACCTTACCGGTCACGAAGTAAACGTCACATACTACAATTATGTCTATGCATTCGAATAACTATAGTACAGTCAAGGGACACTGAAAACGCTAATCGTGGGACGTAGGCCCTCTCAAGTAGACGTTCATATTTGCCTTTTCATTCGAATTACCTGTCAACTAAGTTTAAGAGAAGCCATAACAGAGAACAAAATGAACTTGAATTTAACCCATGAATCATATTTAAATTCGAGAGTGAATCGACAAATTACCTGAAAAGAATAACGAAGTGGCACGATAAAAGGGTGCACAACTTTGGTCAGAATGTCCCTCTCAGCCTTCATGTAATCCACATGATTGTTCTTGATGATAGTATCCTTCCTCATCACTTTCATTGCAAGTATCCCATCGCCATCAGCTCCACTTCTGTCCTTCCTTATCACCTGGAAAACCTTCCCAAATGACCCTTTACCAATAACCCTCAAAATCTCAAAATCCCCTGGCCCAATCTTGCACACCTCCGATTTATCCGCCTCATTTTGCTCGGTCTCAGTGGCCCCACTTGCATCATCTTCTTCATCTTCGCCTGCTGAGCTGTCGGAATGGAACTGGTGGAAAGGGAGGGGGTTTGGGGGGGCGACACGTGGGGAAGGGCCGATGAAGGAGTGGGACCGGTTGTGGATGACTGGTGGGTCCACGCCGAGAAAAGCGGAGGAGGGTGAAGACGAGGCTGGTGGGCCGAAAAGTTCGGAGAAGTCGAAGTCTGGCTGTTGCTGCTGTTTTTGGTCTGAGGAGGACGATGAAGATGAGGAGGAGGGTTGCTGTGGGATTGTGAGGCTGCTGAGCTTGCTTGCGAGTATGGAGTGGAGGGTCTTTTTCTGATTTGTAGACACCATGTTCACAGTCTGTCTGTGTGTGCGCGGGTGTAGAATGAAGAACCAGCCAAGAAATGATTCAGGGCAGGCTGGGGGGAACAGGGGGTCACATTTTTAGAGCTACAGAGAGAGATTTAGATCCGAAATATGGAGGGGTGGTGTTGGATTCTGAAACAAGGAGAGGTGAGTATGTGAGATTGAGGGCAGAGTGAGTACAGATTATTGCTGATTTTGCATAGAGGGGTTGTAATTTGTGGATCCTCTAGATTTCCTTGGGAGCTCCACGGTTATTCAATTCAGCCAAACATAGCATAGCGGAGAGAATCCATCTATCTATCTATCTATCAACTACTAGTTCCTCTCTTTCAAGAAATCAAGACCCAAGCTTTCATCGAGGTGCCTAGTTTATGAAGCTCGTGCCCTATCCTTGCTCTCTTTAATCCCACCATTTCTTCAATGTTGGAACAGGATATGATCAGCGGATCCAGAAGTCAAATCGAGAGGGGTGATAAAAAAGGGTCGACGTCTGGCACAAAAATAATAAAGATAGAGCAAGAAAATTACAAAAATAAAAACAAATAATATAACAGTCGGTGAAATAAAAGGTTAAGAACACAACACAGACAGAGGAACATCGACATTAATTTTATAATATAGAAACAATTTCATAACTATTTTAAATATAATTGATAGATACCGTTGGAGGAATGCCATCTAGAGTCCCAATGCTGTAAGTGGAGTAAGATCGAAGAGAGATTTCAACCCCTTGCTAGAATCAGGTTGTGATAAGAAAGCAATCTCCTCGTTGGATAAGGTGTTAGGAATCGGATTAACAAGGTTATCTGATGCATGGGCATTAAGAGATCCTCTTTCTTTGAATAGTGTAGCACTGTAGTCTTCAAAGGTCTTCATTATAACATCATCTTAAATTGCCCACGTATCGGAACTGTCAAAGATGCCATCAACCCAACTGTGATATGAATCATTGTTAATGTGTGAAAGAGCTGTGTGTTACAATCACCCTCATGCACCCATCTAGTTTCCGTGCCCAAAATAATTCTCGCAAAACGAGTAACCAGTTAAGGAGATTGGGTAAGTCAGTGCAAGCAAAGAATGCCGAAGGGCTAGTGAGATCAGCTTGTGGTGAGAGAAGCTGCTGTCGAGTATCTTAAATTCTGGCCGGAATGTGTAACAGCCCCAGCTGAAGCTCAGGAGGGGACCCAGGACGAAGCTGAGACAGGACGGCCACATGGTGGAGCAGAGGTCGCAGTCGTTCCAGCTCAGGCTCGAGTGAAGATCAAGATCAAGAAGAAGAAGGCAGTGACGCCATTAAAAACGACGTCACTTGGAGAGAATGTTCGCGCCACTAGGAACGACGTCGCTTAGACCACTCAACCCATAAGTGAGACGACATCGTTTAGATAACGAGTTTGTTAAGGAAGAGACGGCGTCGTTTGAGCTTGTTCAAACTTGCCGCTTGTTTTTATGCCTTGTTTGTATGTTGGTTAGAAGGTCGGTTATGGCTTCCCTTTAAATCAGGGAAGAGATGAGAAAAAGGCATGAATGATGTATTACAACAAACATTTTTTCCTCTCTCTAATGAACTATGTTCTCTCTTCTCTCAATTCTGATTCTTCTCTCTTCTAATTCCCATACTCTTGTTAATTCATTCTAGAATCAAGCTGATAAATTCAGGTCATTCAGCCATGGCAGTGGTGTCTCGAGCTCGATACACTACAACTGGTATCAGAGCCTTTTAACGGGGGCCTGTACGAGTCTTTAGCCATAGCAATTCGCATTTCATTTCATTACGACCTTGAAGGAGATCTGACGAGCAAGTGAAGATGCCGCGATCAGTGAAGAACAACCAGCTCATTAAAGTCGAACATCAAGAAGTTCAGGAGATGTTGGGAACTCGATTAGCAACGTATGACGTTCGTATGGCTTCAATCGAAGCTACCATGGGAGATATGCAAAGAGGCTTCTCTGATCTCAAGTTTGAGCTGGCCAAATTTATGGCTCAGATGAATGTTCGAGTGGAAGCTCAGTCCAAGCCTACCTCAGAACGTGGAGAGTCTAGCCACAAGAACAATCGATCGGAGTATAATCACCAGCAGAACACTCCACCCCCTATTACAGGTAACCTACCACCTCCTAGGTTACCTAAGCTCTCATTTCCCAGGTTCAATGGAGACGACCCTAGGGGTTGGGTGCGTAAGGCTGAGCAGTACTTCGAATTGTGTCCTATACATGAGGACTACAAGGTTCCTTATGCATCGGTACATTTCGATGTTCAGGCAGAACACTGGTATGCTGCCTATATTAAGCCAATAGAGAATGTAGATTGGAACTCCTTTGTGAGGGATTTGTATGCTAGGTTCTCAGTTCTAACTGGAGTAAGTGTGTTGGGAGAGTTCAATAAATTCCAACAAATTGGAACGGTTGATGATTACTTCAACAGATTTGAAGCATTACGAGCTCAAGTAGTGCAGGAATTTGACTATTTGGATGAGTCTTATTTTTGCATGAGTTTTATTGGTGGATTAAGGCCTGAGATCCAGAGTAGAGTTGAACAGTTTGAGGTGGGAAGTCTTACCAAGGCTATACACATAGCCCGAAGAGAGGAAGTGGCAATCCAGAATTTGCTGAGAGGCCACAAGTCTTTGCACACTGCAGTCACCACATCAAATTACACTCAAACTCCCTATAAGCCTACCTTCACCAACCCTGGACCATCCTATAAGCCTACAATTCCTACAACAACAGCCAAACCAGCCACATTTCCACCTATGCCATTCAAACCTCCAGCCCTACCTTACACCAATAGTCTCCAAAAAGGCCTACTACCAACTCCCCCTAGACCTCCTCCAAAATCTAATCAGTTGTCTACAGAGGAACACCAAAGGAGAATGAGCCAGGGACTATGCTTCAGGTGTGGAGCCAAGTTCGAGCCAAATCACAAGAGTGTGTGCCCTATGAGATCTGTAGCTATGATAATAGCTGAGGACTTAGATGAAGAGGAACCTGTTGAAATGAGAAGTGATGAAAGGGAACAGCTAGAAGAACCTAACAACTCTGAGCATTTCCCCAACAATGAACCTGAGATTAGTGTACATGCATTGGCAGGGCATGCTTCCCACCATACCATCAGGATTCCAGGATAGGTGGGCAGCAAGATGTTCCATATCTTGATTGATACTAGATCAACAGACAACTTCTTGGATCCTCAATCAGCTCACAAGTTAGGATGTACCCTCCAGGCCACCCCCCCCAATTGACTGTGGCAGTTGCTAATGGAAGTAGACTACAGTCAGACACTATGTGTAAGGGGTTCAGATGGAAGATGGGGACCAAAGAGTTCACTACCGATATGAGGATCTTGCCCTTAGGGGGCTGTGATTGTGTGCTAGGCATGCATTGGTTAAGGCAATTTGGTAGTGTCAACTTTAATTTTGACTCTAACCAGATTTCTTTTCAACATCAAGGCCAACTTGTCATCCTCACAGGAGGAGAATTCCAGGGCACCACCATCAAAATGATTACTGCTCAGGCCATGTCTAAGCTGGTACAGAATAATGTTGGGTCCTTGTATGGTCAAGTCTATGCTGTCACTATTCCCACCAGTGAAGACCAGCCACCCCTGGAAATACAGGAGCTGTTAACTGAATATCAAGATGTGTTTATAGAGCCACAAGGTTTACCACCACACAGAAGTCATGACCACCCAATCAGACTTGAAGAGGGAGCTAAACCAGTCAACCTGAGACCTTACAGGGTCTCTTATGTACAGAAGGATGAAATTGAAAGAATCATCTCAGAAATGCTACATTCAGGTATCATCAAGCCTAGTAACTCACCCTTTGCATCACCTATACTCCTTGTTAAGAAAAAGGATGGTAGTTGGAGGATGTGCATAGATTACAGGGAATTGAACAAACTGACCATCAAAGATAGGTATCCCATCCCTATCATTGATGATTTGTTGGATGAGCTGCAGGGGGCTTCAGTTTTCTCTAAACTGGACCTCAGAAGTGGGTACCATCAAATTAGAGTGCTTGACAGTGACACTCACAAAACAGCATTTCGAACTCACACAGGACACTATGAGTTCTTAGTCATGCCTTTTGGCTTGACTAATGCACCAGCCACCTTCCAAAATTTGATGAATACCATATTCCAGCCTTACTTGAGGAAGTTTGTACTAGTGTTTTTTGATGATATACTGGTGTACAGTAAGGACTTGCAGGCACATCTTCACCATCTTCAGGTGGTGCTACAACTACTGAGGGAACATACCCTTTTTGCCAAGGAGAGCAAGTGTACTTTTGGTCAGGGGCAAGTGGAGTATTTAGGCCACATTGTTAACCAGAGAGGTGTAGCAGCTGATACAAGCAAGGTGGAGGCAATGCTCAATTGGCCAACTCCTAAATCACTCAAGGATTTAAGGGGGTTCCTTGGACTCACAGGTTACTACGGGAAGTTTGTTAAAGGCTATGGGGTGATCAGCAAGCCCCTCACCAGTTTGCTCAAGAAGGATGCTTATTACTGGAATGGAGAAGCTCAGAGTGCATTCACTACACTCAAACAAGCCATGGCTACAACCCCAGTCCTGGCACTACCAAACTTCAAATTACCATTTGAAGTAGAGACAGATGCCTGTGATGTGGGCATTGGGGCAGTACTCATGCAGCAAAGTAGGCCCTTGGCATACATTAGCAAGGGTCTTGGTATCAAAACCATGGCCCTTTCCACCTATGAGAAGGAGTTGCTGGCCTTGGTGCATGCAGTGACTAAGTGGAGTCCCTATTTGAGCCATGGCCACTTCATTGTCAGGACTGACCACAGTAGCTTGAAGTTTTTGCTGGGGCAAAGAGTAACTTCTCTCCTTCAACAGAAACTCTTGTCCAAACTCCTAGGCTATGACTTTGAGGTGCATTACAAAAAGGGCACAAATAATGTAGTAGTTGATGCTTTGTCAAGAATACCTCAACAGCCTCAAGGGGAATGCAATGCAGTTACCATAGTAACCCCCCTGTGGCAACAAGAACTGCAAGCAAGCTTAGAAGGTGATGAGCAAGCCCAGAAGGCCATCCAAGAGCTGGTGATAGAACCAATGGCCACTTCCTATTACTCTTATCAAGGAGGGGTCTTGAAGTTCAAAGGAAAGACATATGTGGGAAACAAGGGTTCACTCAGAGAACAAATCTTGTCAGAAATGCACACTTCAGGTATTGGAGGCCACTCAGGAATCAACAACACTCACAGGAGAGTGAGCATGTTCTTCTACTGGCCCAGGCTAAAGCAACAAGTCACACACATGGTGAGTGAGTGTGATGCTTGTCAAAGGAACAAACATGAAAATGTTCCTTACCCAGGATTACTCCAACCTTTGGAAATTCCAGAGCAAATGTGGACTCATATAACCATGGACTTTGTGGAAGGGCTTCCTAAGTCCAAAGGTCAAGACACTATACTAGTGGTGGTGGACAGGCTTAGTAAGTATGCTCACTTTCTCAGTCTCTCACATCCTTTCACAGCAGAAGAAGTTGCTCACAAATTCTTGGATAATGTGTTCAAGCTACATGGAATGCCTATTTCCATCATCAGTGATAGAGATAAAGTGTTTCTTTCAGCATTTTGGTCCAAGCTTTTCAAATTGCTAGGTACTAAGCTAGCTCACAGTTCAGCATATCATCCTGAGACAGATGGTCAGACTGAAAGGGTGAATAAATGCCTAGAGAACTACCTGAGATGCATGTGCAGTGATAGGCCTTATAACTGGGCTAGATGGTTGACCTTAGCTGAGCATTGGTATAACACCAGCCATCACGCAGCCATCAATATGACCCCATTTGAGGCTGTGTATGGTTACAAGCCCAGGCCCCTTAACCTGGCCACACCAGAGACCACCAACCTCACTGATCTGGATGCTTATCTCAGGGACAGAAGTAAGGTTCTAACCTTGCTGAAGGATAATCTCCTCCAGGCACGAGCTAGGATGCAACAATATGCTAACTTGCATCACACTGAGAGGGAATTTGAGGTTGGTGATTGGGTTTATCTGAGGCTGCAGCCATATAGGCAAACAACCTTGGCCTTGAGAAAAAATTTGAAGCTTTCTCCTAAGTTTTTTGGCCCTTATCAGATAATACAACGAATTGGAAAGGTTGCCTACAAGCTACAACTTCCAAACACTTCCAAGGTGCATCCTGTGTTTCATGTCTCCTTACTGAAGAAGAAGGTAGGCCACACGATCGCACCCTCTACGGACTTACCGCACCTGGGAATTGAAGGACAGTTCTTAATCGAACCAACTGCAGTCCTTGATCAAAGGATCATTAAACGTCAGAATCAAGCTGTGGGACAGGTATTAGTCAAATGGTCTAACGCCAATCAGGGTGAAGAAACCTGGGAGGATTGGGAAGTCATTAAAGGAAGGTTCCCTAAATTCGACCCTTGGGGGCAAGGGTCAATTGAAGGGGAAGGGGATGTAACAGCCCCAGCTGAAGCTCAGGAGGGGACCCAGGACGAAGCTGAGACAGGACGGCCACATGGTGGAGCAGAGGTCGCAGTCGTTCCAGCTCAGGCTCGAGTGAAGATCAAGATCAAGAAGAAGAAGGCAGTGACGCCATTAAAAACGACGTCACTTGGAGAGAATGTTCGCGCCACTAGGAACGACGTCGCTTAGACCACTCAACCCATAAGTGAGACGACATCGTTTAGATAACGAGTTTGTTGAGGAAGAGACGGCGTCGTTTGAGCTTGTTCAAACTTGCCGCTTGTTTTTATGCCTTGTTTGTATGTTGGTTAGAAGGTCGGTTATGGCTTCCCTTTAAATCAGGGAAGAGATGAGAAAAAGGCATGAATGATGTATTACAACAAACATTTTTTCCTCTCTCTAATGACTCTGTTCTCTCTTCTCTCAATTCTGATTCTTCTCTCTTCTAATTCCCATACTCTTGTTAATTCATTCTAGAATCAAGCTGATAAATTCAGGTCATTCAGCCATGGCAGTGGTGTCTCGAGCTCGATACACTACAGAATGTTCCCAAATCTTGAGCTACTCCAAGATCGCGCAGACTGAATCAGCAATTTTCCTTTTTGCATGACCTGAAAGAGGGGGGAATCCGCAAACCTTTCAGACCAAGTTTACGATAGAGAGGCTTTGATGGTGTAGTAGCCAGAATGCTTGAAATCTTTTTGGGATTCTAGCGAAAGACCAGAGGGGTGAGGTTTCGAGGAGGATCGGTGCAGGACTAGAGACTTGGAAACTAAGATTACGTACCCCCTTGGCCTGTGGAAAAGCTTGCAGCCAGTCATAGTTCGTCATTGCTTTGTCAAGTTTTTCGAAGTGCAGGCGAATGCCCGATTGGTTACTGCTCCCAAGTATAAGTAGATCCACTCTAATTAACGTCAGTCAGGCCGAGAGTCTAATAAAATTCAGAAAAGCTGGAAGACTCGGTCGGGATCACAGCTCTCATTTTTCTAACGGGTGCCTCAATTGGTTGACATTGTCCAAGAAGGATAGGTCCAGAAATCGTATAGAGGAGATTAATAAATCTGGACCATGTCATTCTGCGACACGAGTTAGTAGGATGTCAATACATAAACACAACCCAGCACTCGGAGAATCGCTCCATCAATGAGGTTTAGCCCGTCAAAAGTTAGCATCCTATCAATGAATTATAGCCCTTCGATGAGATTTAGGGTCCATCTGATTGTTATGCTGGTGTTACAATGGTGGCGGTGGTGGGAGAAACAGGCAAGATTGAGATCGGGAAGGGGAAACCGATGGCCGGCCAAAACTAAAAAGTGACAGAAATTGAGGGATAGAAGTAAGGATTCATGTAGCCATTGTTTACAAAGTGGTAAAAGTAAAATTAATTAGGTAATAAAAAAATCTTTCCCCGTGTCCAAGAGTTGCATTAATGAGAACTCATGCAAGAACATTGTAGACTAAGAATAATAATCGCATTCAGATTCATTTTCTCACACATTTATTTGTCGTTAAAAATTCAACGCCAGGCCATCAGAAAATAATAATAATAATAACAACGATGAAAAAACATCCTCTCCTTCGCTACCAAATACGACATGAACGTTTTCCGCTCGGTAAATTCGCCCAACTGAAGTTCATCTGAAATGTGGGGGGACAAACAGCACCCCGGTCGTTCCGACTGAATCAAATAGATGAAGAGCTTTTCAAGCTCTTCTTCTAACCACAGTGCAGAACAACCAGAGTTGATCACCAAAAGTAAGATAATGAGCCATATATTGAATTTTACAACAAATCTCAAAATTACACCTCAACCTGAAGCAGAACTTTCCCGCAAACCAAAACAAAGCCAAGACACCAAAACTGCTCAAATGTTCTAAATAAAAGACAGAACAATCCTACAGTTCCCACCCATATGAACACCAAAAAATGGCCATTGCCGGCTAAAATGCAACCGCTACATTATAAATTGATGAGACGCGAAACCAGGCCCTCTGGATTTTCTTGCTTGATTTCCCTCCATTTTTCTTTTCTTTTTTTCTTTTGAGGACATGGAAAAAAGTACATTCGGAGCTGATACCTAACCTTATAAGCAACATGGGAAGTGATGAAACGCCTCGGTCTGAAAAAATTGGACCTCGTATACGTTCCTTTTACTATGACACGGTAACTATATTCAACTCGTGTGGCCTCAGGGCACCTTGAACAATCTCTTGAACTGTTCGGTTTCGGCGGCAAACCTCTGCCAGCTCTTCAAATGGAACTGTGAGGGATTTAGTATCAGGCCCGGATGCTGCTTGCGACAATGCTTGCAAAAATCTCGATCTTTCCTCCTCTGTCACTACGCTCAATGGAATTAACGAAACACTCTCCTTCGCCCACCCTAGAGCCGGCATCCCATATGCTCGCGTTAGTGCTACTAGAGCGTATGTTACCTACAGTGGAAGGAGCGTCAACGAGGCTTCAAAATAACAGCCACAGATGAATTCAATGTTTGCACAGTAAAATGAAATGTTACCATCTCCAGCCGCGAGCTTGGCAGAGCCCCGGTTAAGGATGCAACTAAAATTCTGGTAAGGCTTGCACCTCGAGGAACAATTACATTATCCCTGATTGACAAATAATGCTTGCCTTGACTAGATTTATCAAGATCAAATAAGTCAGACAGGAAACTCAATATGGAATTTGAGGCCTCCCTGCGATAAGCATGACAAACTAGATTAGGAAATTCAATTATCCTGCAGGGTGATTGAAATAACTGCAGGAAGTGAAGTGTGAAGTGGCAGCAAGCCTTTTCTTTTTTTTATTTTTTATTTTTTAGGGCCACCTCTTCTCAGAGTGGGGGTTGGATTGGGTCCCGTGGACAGAAAGGAAATTTTGGAGTCCACTAGTCCAGGTGAATTGGGTATGTCTGCAGTAGCTTCAGCAAGATATGGGTTGCACAGCTGCTAGACTAAACCTTGACATTTGTAGATCTTCTTCTAATTCTTTAACGTCTACCAGTGAGGACGCGTCTACCAGCCAGTAAATCTTTTTGAATTATTTGAACTACCCCAACTGAAGTATTAAAGAAAATCTCTTTTTTTCTCAATGAAGAGTTGACAGATGAGAAACTCCTAAGGCATCTCAACAATCAATGAGAATCTTAACAGATGACAGGTTCTTCAACTGCTCACTGCATATTGTATTTATATCACGACTGGAAAGACAATTTTAACTAAGCTACGAGTCAACAATATCATTCTTGGCCAACTCTTAACCATCCTTAACCAATAAAAACAAAGTTATGACGGTAATGTTCACCTAAAAAGGAAGAACAAAGGTACATTGCTGTGCCCCTCTAACACGCAACGGGGAAGGGGACTGTGAAGGGGCGAAGGGGTGGTGTTAAGTGGGGCCATGGGGGTGCCTCTGAAGGACTCTAGTTGATTCAAAAACTGTTTTATCTCTCTCTTAAAAAATAAATATGACTGTAAGGAACCTCAACGCCATTTCAGTTCACGAAGAATGTGTGTGTGTGTGTGTGAGTGAGTGAGTGAGTGAGAGAGAGAGAGAGAGAGAGAGAGAGAGACCTGTGCTGCACAGTGATGCCAATCATAACACAATCAACCAGTGAGGGAAAAACCACAGATGGGAAAAGCAATTGAGGACAATAGCGAATGCATCTTGATGCCAACAGAAAGCAGTCATCTGCTATATCTGGTCTCGAAGTGAAGTCCTATAGAGTAGGAGTCAAGTTATAGAATTTATTGCTAGTTGTAAAATTGAAGAGAAGATATCAAAGCCGTACCTGAATTTTGGTAAGCAGACATGCGGTATGGTTGAATAACGATTCAATCAATATTTTTAAGTAGTTCGCACAAGAGGGATCAGACCCATATATCTGCAGCACAAGATCCAAGCATTGCTTTAGATTGAAAGAAAGATGTTGAAAACTTCATTTAATCAGAACTAATGTGCGAAAACTTAAGGACTACAGCCAACCTTTATCACTTCACTTGAGAGATACAGAAAACAAGGTTGGTGGTGTTGTTTATATAACCCTTGTATTTCCTCCAATATAGCTCCGATTGTAATTCCCATGAACCTTTTAGAAGTTCTCACCTAAAGAAATAGTACGAGTCCAGTGTTGAAGCAAGAAAATGCACAATGAGAATAGTTTAGACAAATAAGCAGTATATGGGATGTCTTGAACAGTAAATCCCTGGAACTGCATACACACGTGCAGATTCATAAAATGCTACTAGCAATAAAAGAAGGTCTAGTAATACTTGAAGACGGTTTATGTAAGATTATTACAAATGCCATTTTCTTTCTGCTTTCACTCATGCACAAAAAGAAGAACGTGGTAGTTAGAATGGATTTACTAGAGATTCTTGAATCCAGGGAGGAAAACGCTGGGGGAAGACATGTTATCAGCCCGGAAGACAAGTTCACATGATATCTTTGTAAATGTCAACTCTATAATCAAGCCCAATATCTCCATAGCACACTACAGATCAATGATCAAATTTCAGATAACTCACAGCATGTTTGCAAGCCCTGCACAGAGACTCCATTGTTCGCATGTCCCAAGCACGACTGCACCAACAGCATTCAAATGCAATCAGCTGAAGGTAGATTCCTGGTATACATAAGCACCAAAGAGTGAAAGTACGCAATTCATGTATCCTTACAGATCAAAGATGGCTTTGAAAATTGGCCAAAGCCTTTGAATGGCATCAGCAACAGCTTCGGGGTGATTTACATATCTGGAAATGATTTCAGTCAACATGACTTAGGAACATTAGATAGATGAAGCAAACTAAGGACAGGATAAATAGAAGACAGTGTACCTAAAAATATTTGCAAGTCGATCAATATGAACTGTTATCTCACGAGCTGGTTTCTGCCCTAATGTTACGGGCCCTTGATTGATTATTTCCTGATTGTTCACATAGAAGTCAGCGCATCAACCCTCAAATATACAACTAAAAATTTCACTTTGAAGGAGAGTGAACCTGTAACGGAGTAACAGCTGGCAAGCATAATGCCTCAAGAGCTTTCTTAGCCTGGTCTGAAGGAAGTTCCGTGATAACCATACTGCAAATGAAGGTTTAAGAGAATAAATATAAAAGTTTATGATTATCTGTGTGCCTTTAGAAAAACCATGTACCTTAATGCTTCAACTAGATTCAATGAATCTTCAGCAGAGAGCTTAAAGACACCTTCCCCAGTCATTGCCCTCTGATAAATTTGGAACAGACCATCCAAGGATCCACAGAATTTTTTCCCACAGTCTGCAGTCAAAGCAGATAATATGAGCCCAGAGTGGAAATTTATCTAAAATGTCAAAAACAGTAACAAAGAAGAGAGTTATCATCGTAATTGTCATCCAACCCACAGAAACAGTGCATGCAACTCGTAACATACCTCCCCTTCCCCTTCCATGAAACAGATGAGGGCGAAAAATAAAATCAATCTAATTGATGACTACAGTACCTAAGTTCTCCTATTCTTCTTTGTAATGACCCTCTCTCTTAAAGAAAAAGTTGCAAAAACTGAACCAATTTCTTCGCTCACCAAACAACCCACCAAGCTTACAGCCTGCATTGCAAATAATGGTCTTCTAAACAATCAGAAGTTAAGGGCACAAAAGATATTATGGTGGCTTTGTCAGCGGTTCTGGTGGCAGATTCCAGTTAAAGACAGCGGCTTGATATGCCGAAGTAGATTCCCTGGTCACGGGCTTGGCAGAAATTGCTTGCCGCAGCCAAGTTGTATACTAATAGAAAACAAAGATCTAAGAAAAAGTCAAACCAAGCTTAGCAGCCGTCCCAGAAAAAGAGAAGCGGGCATTTATTGCCATCTTCGTCATCATCATGGATCATCTTGAGATCAGTTTAATTCGAAGTTCGTGCTTTTACCTCTTGGATTCAGCTTATATTCTATCAAGGCGAATCTTTGATTCTGGTTCCATCTCATATACTAAGGTTCTTGTCTTTCTACTTGATTTGGGTATTAGTCGGTTCTTGTCTTTATACTTGACAGAATATTGTAGTATTCTTGTCGTAGAAATCAGTAAAGCTTAAAAATAGATTTTGGGGTCTGGACAACTGCAACGTGAAAGAGGATGATAAGGATTAGCAACTAAGGGAGGTGGTGAATTAGCAACTAAGGGGGCAAAAATTGCCTCTCACTAGCCAATAACAATAACAACAATAATTGGGCAAAATAATTCATGACTATCTAAATACATTCTTAGGGAAGATAAACATGAAATAAATAGAATGGGTATTAGCAAACAAATTTTGAACCAAATTAAATATCAAAGCCTTCTTAGGACCCAGTAATTCTTAAGTTTAGCCATCATGTAACGTACGTATACTCCATTAGTTTCACTAACGCATGATTTAACAGTTACATAATCAAAAATGAGGAAAATTACTTTGCAAGAAGGTTTTATACCATCACAGATGTTTCTAAATGCTGAAGCAGCAGCAGCTGCTGGATCTTCAGACATACTCATTCCACTGACAAGAATATCGATTACTGAAGGCAAGAATGACAGTCCACTTGATGCAGCATCAAGCCATTTCGAGTAAGCTCCAACTGTTAAGCATACTAAGTAAACAATAAAAAACTATTACAAACTACCAAAACATAGTTCCTTTGCAAAGGAAAAAGTTGCAGATCGGCCAGGCCCTGAGACCGAAATAGTTGCTTTGCTCCTCTAGCAACTTAAGGCCATCTGTATGTGGTAGTACAGAATGATAACTGACCTGTCTGAAGCAGTTGGGGTTGATGAGTAAGGTTTGGAAGCAAAGCCATAATCTGCACAGTTAAAACAGAGGTATAATTAAAGACAGAACATACAGATAATAAGCACGTTGTGCGACGCATCTTTGAATGCAGCTCAGAGAAAGCTGAAGGATACTCGAACCTGAGGCATTACTTCAGCTTCAGTAGAGGACACATAGTCCGATATAGCCCGGATGCAATACAAAGCAGCCTCTGCAGGACACCAATCGCTACTTTCATTATTTCCGCAGATACCTAGAGCCTGAATACATGTAAGAAATAACTTCAAAACCATAACCTTAAATTTGTGCAAAAGTGGAAACATTCACTTCTTAATATATCCCAAAGAAGATGAATAACAGCTCCTATAGAGATTGAAGCCCATGTTCAGTACAATACATCAGCATGAGCCTGCAATATACATTCTACTGCAAATATTTCTGAATCTAACAACATATAATGAATTTTGCCTGTTCATCAACTCTCTTATGACTTAATATTGCAAGGCTTAGATACTAATTTAATGTTGCACATACTCACACATTACAAGATGTTGAGACAGAACGGCCTGCATCAAAAACCTATAACGCACCTCAAGAAGCTTCATGTACAGAATCTTGAGTGTCACTTCACCTCCTAAAACTAATGCTGCGTCAATCAAGACATCTGCAACAGCTGGCAATATCATAGAGTTTGTTAGTGTTGTAAGATGTCTGTGGTCAGACTTTTCAGGCACAAAATTTGGAGAAATGGCAGTATTAACAGTCGTATGATTCCAAAACAAAGGAGCAATTCTATAACATTTGAAAAGGGAAATCTTCTAATGAACTAATCCATGCTTCTGACATGAAGAAGAAGACTCAAAAAAATGTTGAAGAGGTAAAAAGACAAAAATAATTACACTAAGGAAAAAGAAGTAAAAAGGGAACGAAGGGGTGGAAGCAGGCTATATTTAAAACTGGCTTCTGGCCAAAATAATATCTCAAAGATCACTATGTTTAGCTGTGGCCTTTGATCCACCTCCCTTACGGAATTATTTAGGGAATCCTTCCTGCATCAGTTTGGCCAAAGAAGGGGATGGCAGCACTAATATTTTGTGTAGGAAATGAGCAAACAATGTTGGGCACAATATAAAAGGGATAAGGGTTGGATATGGTGCTTGAAAAGTTAGGGAGGGTCTGGAGACTTGAGGCCCATCTCTGGGAAAAAGGTGAAGTTGCTCTTAAGGCTTTGGGTGGGTGACGACATATTATTCTCTAACATGATTTGGGTGCAGTTAATGGAGGTAATGGTACTTTTTAATGTGGTTTTCTATGTTTCATTTTATTTAATAGGAACTTGTTGAGAAGCGAAAAACCCCAATAAAGGCTCCACCCTTGTACGCGAGAAGCATGATCACAGACCAAGAACCCTAAAAGTTAGGCAAAAACATCTAAGGAATTTACCAAATAGTTGAAGAAGCGACTCTAGTATTGGTCATCCAAGCGCAAAGAGACCTCAAACCTGTCTCACATCCAAAATGGGCTTGCACAACCCTTCAAAGAGACACCTATTAGTTCATGGAAGACATAAAAGTACTGCTCTTGAACTGTAACGCCAAGTGAGCACCCAGCCCAGTAATAAAGCAACTGAAAACATATCTGCGCATCACCCCAGACACAATAATAGCGGAAGCAAAGGACCAAGGCTCTTGATCAAGCACACGATCAGGCAAAAGGTGATTAACAGGCTCCTCAACTGCTAGGCACGTAGGATAGCCAGTTGACAATAGACAAATTCCTTCTCTTTAGATTTTCTAGTGTGAGACGACACTGCAAAGCGGCACACCAAGTATAAAATAGGCCACCTTTCCAGGTGCTTGTATGATCCAGATGGCCCTCAAAGAAAAAGCTTCATCCAGACCCTCGTAGAAGAAATTGGTAAAAGGACTTGACAGCAAATCGGCCATTTGAAAGACAACATCCAACGCCCTGAATTTGTAATGTGATGTGAGTCGTGGATCCACATGTCAAATTATGGATGGTTCTAGATAGCTATGGTGGGAAGAATTAAAAATGGAACTTTGAGGAAGTCTCTGAGATCCAAACTCCTCCCAAGTTGGCCTTTACTATTGTTCAGCAGCAGTGTCAGCAACCTTATGAATGGCGTAAGAATTAATGAATTTGAAAAATCACTGTTCATAAGCAAGGAAGCAGAATAAATTCCAATCTACCTTCTCCTAGATTTCCTGCTTGCTAGTTTATGTGGGCTTTTTTGCCATCCCTTTTGGTGTTTAATCAGTTTTGTCAAGATCAGTTCTTTCCTTGTATGGCTACTGGAGGGGAGGAATGTGGCTGATTTGGAAGGAGAGAAGAAGGCTGTCCAAAAGGGTTGAGCTCACTCTCATCCTTGATGATACTTTCTTCTTCTTCTCCACCATAGTTCGCTGTATATGGACTGCATATCCCACCGTACCCACCCCATTAAGCACTCCTCAGTGTTATTTGTAATTGTCAAGAAAACAGCGAAACATGGAAAATTACTCACTGCACGAACAAAGTTTTGAGTGCATTGAGAGATACTATTGATAGGTTTGCAGCAAGTATGCTTCTGCATTGCACCCCAAAAGAGAAACAAGGATAGAAACCTCAGGAAAAAAGTTGGAAGTTACTTCAAAGGGGAATTCAAAGCTAAAAGCTACACTACACACACACACACACAGAGAGTCCCCTATTCAAAGCAAACCCAATACCATATCTAGTCTGCTTAAAATCTTTTTGGTCCTCCTTTGTAAGTCCCGAATAATCTTGTGGATATTGAACCCTGAAACTAACCTGTATACAAACAATAAAAAACTGAATAAATATCGCGATTGTGTCTCTGCCATTAACAAGTTATTGATGAAACTTGTTACTACTAATTTCGATTTCAGATTCTATGCAGAGGAGAAGGATCTCAATGTGAAGGAAATCAAAGAGCTATATTCTACTGGACATCTGCAACTCCTCATGACAACCAAGAAAGTGGGTACGACAATTACCCAAACTGATTTCTTTGTTATTCAAGTATTCAGACGCAAATACTTGGGATACCAAAATAATTTTTGAAACCCAAAACGACAACTTATATCAGATTAACAAATCCACACCACAGAAACCTCACCAAGGATACAAGTGATTCATATGATGCACGAAAGATCTGCAGTCGACGATTTTTCTCTGCGTCAATTGCTGCTTCATTTCCAAGCGAAACATAAGAATCCCTGCAAGACTAGAATCATCAGATCTAATATGTGTTTATTTGCATGCATAGGCATACCAGATATGCATGACATACCTTTCAATCAATATAATCTGAAGATCGTGCCAGAAGTTGAATGTCATGGAAGCAATATCATTTTCTGGATGTGAAGCAACTTCCAGCAGTGCATGCACTATCAACATTGATTCATCTGAACCTAAATAGAACACGGTTTTGGTCCAAGAGAAAGAAAATAAAGGTGAATAAATAAACTAAAAATCACCAGTCCAAAGATGTGCTTGCAATGGAAAGGGGCACCAGATGATAACCAACAAGAAAAGGCTATCTTTACCAGTAGCAATCAATTCAATATATGAATCACCCATGTCAGCAAATAAGCGAGCAATTGCCTTCACATCTTCTTCATCCTGAAAGTAAAGTAGGACACGTGATAATGCTAGTGGCAGTCATGTTTTGGGAACTCTCAAGGAGTCTAGATTTTCCTCTCTACAGAAAGCCATATAAGAGAATATATAACCTCCAAAGTAATGTTAAATTCCTTTCAAGTAACCAATCAATCAAGTAGATAGATCCCGACAACCATTAAAAATGTTAGTACACTCTTCCCAGCAAGTCTAAGCTATGGTTAATTAGATCCAAAAGGAATTCCAAAACTTTTACGTCTATTTTGAGAGAAATTTTCTTTTATATTGGCTTATGCACTGTAAAATGAGAAGTACAATTCTGACCTTCCTCCCAAATGCTAAAATAAAGGTTTTTCAGGCCTCTATGGGAGTGGCTAATTCGCCTCCTAAAGTAATTGAAGGGCCGATATAAATCTAGTTTTCTTCATCATCTTCAACGTTTCTTTCTTCATTAATTTGTCTAGTCATGTTTAATTTGTCATCTTCAGCTTCTTCACTTGGGAAAATGCAGAACCAGATCAGTTTTTCCCACTCACCAGGTGTTCCCATCAATAAACAGCCCACCAGAGTTTCTCTCTGAAGGAAGTGAGAAAAGTTCGCACCCAAGTCAAAAAATTGAAAAGGCAAAATTTGAGTACTCTGAGATTGAGGTCTAAATTGGAGCCTTGATTAGAATGTCAATCTAAGAAAAAATTAAGAAATAGAGGAATAAACAAAAAAGATTGAGACAATAGGGACTAAAACTTTTTTTGGGAGTTCTCACGTATCATTGAGACAATAGAATATGACGGGCAGCAAGGCTGTGACAACAGAAATGCAGAAGCTACTCATATTAGGATCCGCCCACCGTCTCGGACAAAGAAGCTATCGAGTTTAATTTGATGCCTCCATCACAACCTATGATGCACGGACACCTCTTAAGGGTAGAGGTATCGTGTCCAAGACTTACCGACAACTTGACACCTCGCCGACATCTCACATGTTGGACACCTTTGGAAGGTGTAAAATTATTTACTATTTTTCTCATTATCGGACACCACATCCGACACTTAATGAAAAAGTTTGGACACGTACGGGGCTGTAATTACTATTTGAAACTTACTACAATGGTTGGGATTAAATATTAGGAAAAGTTGGGTCTCTTTTTAGGAATAAGAAATTAACCAAACTCTAAAATATCGACAAATCACATATCCTTTTCTTTGTTCTCATTGGCTACTGCAATGCTGCCTATTTGAGAAGGAGATGGAGACCATGGAAATAGAGGATTTCGCTTGCTTCTTTCTTTCTCTTTTTGATTTTCATCTCTTTCACTTTTTGTTCTAATGGATTGTTACTTCTGTTTCTCATCTCATATTTTTTCCCTTTTAATTCCTTTTGTTTCCTTTCACTCCCTGTCCTTTCCTTTGTAACGAAGAACAAAGACAATAACTTTTCTAATTACTTTAGGCTCCAGAAGGTGGAGAAAACATGACTTGGTGGTGCAAATTGAGATGCAGAATGTGCTTAAAACGTACGAAATGCATACTCATACAAAAATGTATACAAAATTCAGCGGTGTCACGCAGTGTCCAAATTTTGGTTTTTGGGATATTGCGGTATCCACTGTCCCGGTCAGCATCGGAGTTGGTGTCTGACGCTGTGTCCGCTTCGATTATACCTAGATCACAACTAGTGACAGAGATGGACAGTGCCCAAAAAAAATAGAGACTGAAAAGCAAAGATAGCAGATAGGTTTCAGTTTTGCAGATTCTTAAAATAGAAATGAAGATGAGGAAACAATCAATTAGAAATCCCAAACTCATTAATGTAGCCATTACTTGGAGGTTAAAGTCCTCTTTTTTCCTCCAATTACTCTAAAGAGGTGGTGAAGATATCCCTCCCTCTATGAACCAATCATATGCATTAAGCGGCTTGTCAATGTGTTTGGAACATAAAAAGTTCTTACTCTTCAATACAGAATATCAAAAGCCATCAGTTTTGATTTAATGATTAAATTCAAAGCTGTAAAAAGAAGCTGAAAGGCCCAACAATCTGCTATGCGAGGGCTTAGGATCATGGAGATCAATCACTCAAATGTGAAATTGATATGGGAACTACTATTTTGCATTCTACCCTGATGGGGTCTATTACAGCACTTCCAAAAGTTGCTTTATGAAAAATCCACCACTCATGAACATAAATAACACTAGCAAAATACATAAAAAGAGCTTTTTTCAGTTTTTTGGATAAACTAACCAATAAGAGTGGTAACACTCCAACATCTTCACATCAAAATAAGAGACCATGTAAATTGTTACCTTTGAAGAATCTCTAAGCTGTGCCTTAAGATTCATAACTTGAGGTACAATTAGTTGAATCAAAGGCATCTGTACAGAAAATCCACCCGAGTTTCTTGCTGCTGTGTAATGTATCAATTCGGAAATGACTGCAGGAAGCAATAAAGAAACAAGCAGCAGTATGAATAATTCTCCTTGTCTGAACCTACAACACCATAACTTCATGTGCTTTTGTAAACCAGAGCAACTCCTAAGTCCCTCCAAACAAAGTCGTGTACAATGTGAAAAGCATGGAAAATTTCAGGACACGTTGATTACGAAAAAGTAAGAAGCAGATCAAAGAGAGATCATGAGAAAATTGTGTCCAGGTCCTCCAGGATGTAGAGCCTTCTTCGCTTTTGACTATTTTTCTCAAACAAGCTTAAATAGCAGAAACCAATGAAAAACAAACCATAACTGAGGGATCTTCCACACATCCAGTATCCCAAAACATTTAAGAAGACTATGCACCCAAAAAACATGGGAGAAACCTCTAAAGAAATCATGGATCACTATATCCACTTATGCACCATTAAAGAAGATCAATGTAACCCCAAGCTTTTCCAACTGAGCTAGCATTTCCTTTTCTGAATTCAATTCCTACAAGTATTAATCACATCACTATTCTGTTGAAGTTGTGAAGTTAGCGCAGTTGACTTCTTGACCAAACTCTAGGATTGGAATAGAAAGCCTAAGATTCTAATGACCAGGTGACCTGAAGATCATTGATAATGAATCCAAGGAAATGCACAATATTCTACTGGCCAATATCCTAATATAGGGACGAACTTTCTGCATCATTTCATTAATCTGAAAGTCAACATCGATATAAAGTATATAGTTGCTCTATAACTGCCAAGGCATACTGCATAGTCTCATATTTCCCCGAACCGTCCTCTATAATGACTCGTATGCATTACTCACCTGTCGGTAGGCCCACAGTTTCACAATCAAAGTATGCTTGTACTGCTAGAGAAGGAAAAGCACACCATTCACTAAGCGCCACAGACCCCATACTCACGTTTGTAGTGCAATTCATCCTTAAGGAAAAGAGTTCTCCTGCAACCAATGCCTGAACCACTGAGTTTAAGTGAAGGCTATTTGCTCCACGCTATCTAAGTCTGACTGAATGACCTTAGAAGACCTAAACGTATAACACCCAAGAAGACCAATTAACCTTGCTAAAATATTACCTGTATTCTCTAAGACCATAAAAAAAAGACCATACCAAGTATAACAAAACTAGCAAAAGTAAGCCAAACGATCACCACCAAAGGTGTGCCGGAACCATTAAAAGATCACGCCAGTCTCACCATGCATGCCAGTATCACCAGCAACAGACCACAGGACAGTCAGACCAGACAAAAAACTTGAATCAGATCATCTTGAACCAAACACCAACAGTTGAGTCAGAATCACAAATAAACAACCAAACTATCTTGCACCCTCGACCTTAGCAAAGACAACCATCCGTTGGGCTTGAAAACAGCAAGCAAAGTCACCCATGAGGTTACGATCAATATGGCAAAGTCACCCATGGACTTTTCCCTAGGGCTGTATACACGTTCTGAGTTCGAGCCGAACAATTAAGTGTTCGAACTCGGTTTGCGTAAGTTTTGGTATGTTCGAACTCCGCTCAAGTCCATCTAAAAGCAGAAAGATAATGTTTGAACTCAGCTCAAGTTTGTTCCATGATACTGGGCCTCTAAATAAAAATCTCTAATTTTGCTCAGATCCCTTCAATCCTTCAAGCAATCAAGTACGGAATTCCAGGAAGAACAACATACCAAGAGGAATTGAATGGAAATACTCCATAGGCAAAACAAAATTGACCTCACGTCACATCATCGCTGAAGCGACATAATAAAGAGGAACAGCCTGATCTACCTTGTACTTGTTCTCTGGAGATGAAGGAAGCAAAAGAGAGATGTGTTGATGCCATATATGAGGATCATTGACGGAGAAGAAGACTCAGTTTGCCATTGAACTGTTGAAGTCATCTCTGATGTCTTTGTGTTTGAGATCTCCTTTTGGACTTTTTATGGAAATAATCGGATTGAACTTATGAAGATCTAAGAGGTAGTTCTTGGGCTTGGACTTCATTATGCTTGGACTTCATTTTGAGTTCAAAATAGATTCTGTTTGGGTGTCTAAAAGGTCATAATACATTGTACTTAAGCATCCAAATGCATTATATGAATGTATATAAACGTATAATACACACATACGTGTTGTTCACGAACAATCATTAACTGTTGTAAATGTTCGAACTTGGCTCGCTTAATAACAAGCTCTAAAAAAAGTTCACGTTCAGTTCATAAGTATATGAACAAACATGAACAAGTTTTGAAAGAACCAAACAGCGAGATGTTCATAAAGAGCTCGGTTCATTTATGGCCCTAATTTCCCCTAAGAAACAAGCAAGAGTTCTCCAATCACTGGAGACCAGATCAAAGTAGTAAAGAAATTTGATCCCATATCATCTCAACAAGAACAAGTCCACAAACAAATCCCATTATACCATGAGATGCCACCCTAATTCTCCCCCTCGCATCAAAATGCATTCAACTTGAAACTCAGGGCGTCTCCCAGCACCAACCATTAGGCCAAGCCCAAAAGCACCAAAAAGCCCAGCAAGAAACAAGTCCTCACCAGCTATTTCCACCTTTTCGTGTAGCTTAATAATCTAGAAGGACTGACCTGATGAAGATGCTTAAACTCGACCCATAGACAACCAATTACATCCTTAACCAGTTCAGAGAGACAGCATAACTAAAAACCAACACAAAACTAATGGGCCCAGGCGAGCTG